>MU134309.1:137384-168866 GCA_015039355.1 Ramaria rubella
GCTCTTTGTAAAAGGAAAAGGTTGAGGGATGCCCTTCAATAATAATAAAGTAATTTAGAATGAAAAAGCCTAGAAGGATATTGGAAACACGGTAATCCATGTAATATATATATACATAAACCACATTTAAAACTATCAAAGAAAGGAGTATAATTCAGGCTGGTCAAAAAATGATGAAGACGTTGGCTTTGACAAAGCTATCAGTCCTATATGAGGAAAGGGGGCATAAAGGACGACTACACGAACCAAAGTAGGGGAGACTATTTGATACGTAGGCATTTATTCATCTTTGGTTTAATTGTTGGTATAGGAGGTCTGTTTACGGCCTCCTACACAATTGTAAAAAAAAAAGAAAACCATCTGCCGAAATGCATATATTATGGGCACATATGGGCCGCAAATTTTGGTGCCACATGGACTAGCCGAAGGTTGATTTTAAAATCCAAAAAACCACCACATTATCCCATATAAAAGTACTACAAAAAATAACTGTAACTAATAACTGCTATCGGAATACAATCCATAACTAAAGGTAACTTTAAGTACCCAACCACTTCTATGATGGCTATTGGTCAGCAGTAATGATGACTGATCCAATAACCATGGATACTTCTAATGAATCCACACTTGTTGATTGGTCAAAACATTCAACCAACATCCAACTTGACTCACATGAAGAGATTCGACCACTTACTCATGAGGAACATGCCCTGATTACTGTTACCAATACTACACCCTTTTTCTTCAACTCTGGCGCCTCCTGCCACTGCTCTCCCCACAAGTCTGACTTCACTCAACTCATTAGCATGCCTCCAAAACACATACAAGGTGTTGCTGGCACCCACATCAATGCTCTGGGTATCGGAAAAATCAAACTCCAATGTGGAAAAGTTGGACAACTCATCCTCATGCACACATTATATTTACCCCAAGCTTCACTCCACCTCATTTCCATAGGAAAACTAGCAGACCTAGAACTCAACACATTATTCACCAAACTTGGCTGCAAAGTGATAGATCAGAACCAGAGAACCATTGCAGTTGGTAACTGCCATGAAAATGGACTCTATTCACTTGATGGAGAATCTCCTACTCCTACTCATGAGACAGCAAGCATTGCGCTAGTGCCTGCTGACCTTGCTACCTGGCACTGACAATTAGGCTATGTCAATTACTCATCAATACTACACATGGCCAAAAAGGGCATGGTGACAGGTATGCCCACTGACCTCTCTACTGTCCCTGCCACATGTGAACATTGCATTCTTGGCAAACAGTCCAAGCCACCTATTCTGAAGGTACGAGAAGGGGAAAGATCAAAAGGTCTTCTTAATAAGATCTTCTCTGACATCACCAGGCCTGAGGTTACGCCTGCTGGTGGAAAAATATACATACTCAACTTTGTTGATGACTACTCACACCATACATGGATATATTTCCTTGTGAAAAAGAGCAACGCAATATCAACATTCAAGGAATGGCTGAACCTCATTGAGCAGGAAGCTGGCAGACAAGTTGCCAAATTCTACACAGATAATGGTGGTGAATACACTTCAGTCCAATATAAAACATAGCTATGTGAACAAGGCATCCAACATCTAACTACTGCTCCATACACTTCAGGAGAAAACAGCACCTCTGAACGCAGCCACCATACTATCATGTCTTGATCACATGCTATCAGATCCGATGATTACCTCCCAATCTCTGGGCAGAATGTGCGCAAGCCTCTGTTTATATCAAAAACATAACCCCAACCAGGGCTCTTGATGAAAAGACCCCTTATGAACTCTGGACTGGAATGAAACCAAACCTATCACACCTAAGAGAACTAGGTTGTTGTGCCTTCGTATTGATTCAAAATTGACACAACCCAAAGAGCTATGACTGCTCCATTGAATGCATCCTTGTTGGATATTCACCACATTCAAGAGCTTACCAATGCTATGAGAGGAAGACGAGAAAAATCCACATATCTAGAAATGTTTGTTTTATCAAGCGAAAGGATGATGAAGACAGGCAATACCATCCAGGACAAATCATCAATGAAGATAGTGGGGAAGAGTTGGGAAATGAGTTTATTGAGGATAGGACATTGGAAGAAGATGGATCAGTAAATGTGGATGAAATGAAAACCACAATTGCACATGAGAATGAACTGCAGGATGGAAATTTGTACAACATCCATCCACCTATTCTGAGACACTCTACACGACAATCTCAGCCATCTGCTGCTGGTGCAGCCTCCAGAAACATCATACAAACGACACATACAGAGCAAGCAATTGATGCCTCAAAAGCAAGTGCTAGATGTATCAAAGCTGACCAAGCAACAAAATGTAATGCAACACTCGAAACTCACCTCCTCAAAGACCTTGTTCTAGCTGGAATTATTCATGAGGATGATGATCCCCCATCCATCACAGAAGCACTGAGTCGATCTGATGGCCATCTATGGGAAATTGGTCTTCAATCAGAACTGAAGTCGTTGGATGACCACAAGGTATGGAAACTTGTTCCTAGGGAATCTGTACCAATGAACAAGAGAATCATCAAAAGCAAAACAATCTGCCACATCAAGAGGAACGAAACAGGGCAAATTGCCAAATGCAAAGTCTGCATCATTGCCAAGGGATTCACGCAAGTTGCTGGTATTGACTACCACGACACCTTCTCTCATGTAGCTTGAATGGAATCCTTCCAACTTATCCTTGCCATTGCTGCCACCCTAGACTGGGACCTCCGACAACTTGACGTCAAAACTGCCTTCCTACATGCTAATCTAGATGAGGAAATTTACATGGAACAACCCGAGGGTGGAGTAAAAGACAGTTTTGAGACTCACATTTGTCGAATGCTGAAGGGTCTCTATGAGTTAAAGCAGGAAAATTGTCAGTGGAATAAGATGTTGGACAACACCATGCTCAGTTTTGGATTCACAAGGATCACTACAGATCACTGCATCTACACCAGAACCTCCAAACACAGTAAATTTATCATTGCAATCCACACTGATGACATGTGTGCAGCTGCAAACACCCCTGCTGGGATGACTAGCATCATCAATGACCTTCAAGGTGTCTTTGACATCATGGACCTTGGTGAAATACACTGGATGCTTGGGATCGAAATCAACCATGACTGTAGTGCAAGAACCATCTCACTTAATCAGACAGCATTCATTGAAAAGATAGTAAAAAGATTAAACCTAGAGAATGCAAATCCTCTATATACCCCACTTGATCCCAATATCAAACTTTCAACATCACAATGTCCACTATCTGAACTGGATACCTTGAAGATCTCATGAGTCCCATACCGTGCTGCCATAGGATCTGTCATGTACACCTCAATCTCAACCAGGCCCGACATCACCTTCGCAGTTGCTTGACTTAGTCAATTCAACAACAATCCAGGTGAAACACATTGGTCCGCCATTCAACATGTCCTTATTTACCTATACACCACTCACAATCACCACCTTGTCCTTGGAGGAAAGTTACCACAAATTACACTACATGGGGCTGCCGACTCTGACTATGCCTCTGATATTGACTCTTGAAAATCTGTATCTGGCTATGCTTTCTTTGTCGGACAAGGTACAATCTCATGGAGCTCTAAAAAGCAAGCAACTGTAACCACCTCCAGCTGCGAAGTGGAATACGTTGCTGCATGTCACACAGCAAAGGAGGCCATTTGGCTACAAAGCCTACTCACACTTCTTGGTTTTCCTCAGACCGATGGCATTGCTAGTGACAACGAAGGTACCATCACAATCATAAAAGATCCATCTTTCCATGCTTGCACAAAACACATCATCGGTGAACATGTAGAATCAAAGGAAATCCACTTTCACCATGTCTCCACACATGACATGATTGCTGATATCCTCACAAGAGCCCTTGCACATCCTGCACATGAAAAACTCACCTGTGCCCTTGGCATCCTCCCTACACCTTCCTCTAACTAATCATTATCCTTCGCATATCGAGGGGGGTGTTGGATTCTATATGCTACGTACTGGTATGGACACATATAGACCCATAACAACAGTATATAACAAATATATCTCCGACATATGATCCCCTTTCCTCAGTCGTTCACATACTCTCAAACATCTGAGCTTATAATAGTACAGACTCCAATAGATAATTCTTGCTTTATATTTTGTTGGTACACAAACAGGTCTGCTTGTTTTATGGATGCCTTGCTCAGGCTGTGTGGGCCAACTGAAATTACCTTTCCTGATACTATAATAATGTAATTAAATAATATTACTTACAGCTGTTTCGATTATGTAAGGCAGACTGTGAATTTTGTTTCCAGAAATCCACTCAGGACTAAAAATGCCGTAGCGAATTAAGATTTGATATTTGATATTATATGTTTTTAATATCATATCTACAAATACATGTAAAAATCAAGTGTTATTTTTCTCTATTAATATTTCCAGTATTTCCAGCTCCCTGGGCCATATAGAGTCAATTTTGCATGCATAATGAACAAAACTCAGGGATAATAGAGATAATTAGGTGCATAATGAATGAACAACAAACCAAAGGTCATAGATGTCTCCCTGGGGAAAGGGAGAGGTGCATACATCAAGGAGACACTGGGAGCTTTTAGGCATATTACCAACTGTTTCTGCTGGTTTCACAGCATTAAATCTATGTAATATCATATAGGAATTATGTATGGACCAATTTTTAGCAAACTAAACAGCGAGGCAGCTGGTGTGGCCAACTAGCAACCACTGAGGATGCGTGACAGTCATGTGACTACCTTCTTGAAGGTTTTTGCAATGCTCCTATGCCACAAAACATCCCCAAACACCTTCAACAGCATCAGACTTACTCCAAAGACCTCTGGAAACGCATCGTATACCGAAGGTATACACTGGAGAGAAAGATCAAGGATATTTCATTGGATCTCAATATCTCAAAACAAGTTGTGGAGCGAGTTCTAGAGTTATGGCGCAAGACAGGTGAAGTCACACCCCTGGAAAAGCTTAATAAAAAGAGGATCCGCATAATGACACTGCAAGAAATGGATGTAAGTACAATACATTGTTGTATTATTGTGATATTCCTTCAACTGATCTACTGTAGACACTAGTTCAGCTGGTCCGACTGCTTCCCAGCCTATATCTGGACGAAATACAGAATATCCTGCAAGAACTGTATGGTGTGGTGGTCAGTATAAGTACGCTCTGGGAGACCATGCGAGAACTTGGCCTCACACGAAAGAAAGTGAGCTTCACTTTCATTTTTTGCTTCTTCTCTTATCACTGACATGTTTACCAGCTCTCTAAAGCTGCAGCGGAATGCAATGAAGGTCTTAGAAGTCTCTATGGCTTTCGAATTGGCCATGAGGACCCTGAGTGGTTGGTCTTCATTGATGAAAGCTGCATCGACTGCCGCACAACATACAGGCTCTATGGATGGGCTGAGAAGGGCAAGTGAGCTCAAACTAAAGCAAGATTTGTTCGTGGAACTGGGTAAGCATACAATTCCTTGCCATATTTTGCATGCCCTAATGTCTTTTTACAGGTTTTCTGTCCTTCCTGCCTTGTGCAGCGAAGGCATTATATCTATTCCGCTGTTCATGAGGGTGTATACAATGGCACTGCTTTCCTCCATTTTATCTGTGCACTTCTGACTCGCATGAACCCCTGGCCACTGCCTCACAGTGTCCTGGTCATGGACAACTGCTCTATTCACCTAAAGTGCATGAGTTGTGCCGTGAATGGTGAGTTTGTTTTTGCTCCAGCTATCATTTATTTGCTCATGCAATGGCATTAGGAGTGTATGGCTTTATTACTTACCACTGTACTCTCCTGACCTCAATCCGATAGAAGAAGTGTATTCATTCTTCAAGGCCTACATGCGATGGCATGGCTCAATGTTCCACAACACTGTGGACTCAAAAAATAAGGCAGCTATCCTCCTGTTTATGTACACAGCGCTAGGTTCTATTACAGAAAAACACGTGTGTGGCTGGATGAGACATTCGGGTTACATATAGGTTGACCTTTCTTTTTCTTGGGACCTTTCTACTTTTTATTTGTTTCTCCCCTCACCATTGTTCCACCATTTCTTCTGTATGCTAGGAAATATTTGTTCCTTTGATACTTTTAGCTCACACAGTTGTTGTTATTCAAAGCCATTTTATGCCCTGTATGCTGTTGAAATACCACAAGAATATTTTCAATTCTAACTATTCCAAAATCTTTGTAAAGAATTCTAGGTAATGTAAAGCATTTGCTATTTATGCAAGCCTGAAAATGTCAGCCGAACCTCCCCCCCCTTCATTCCAAACTTACATTTTTTTGCAGCTTTTTTGAGCTGTTCTATGATGATGCTAAATTCTTGCATCAACAGTTTGAAGCCGGTATGTATGATGTCCTCTGAGAGAGCAGCAAGACTAGAAGGGGCATAGCAAGATAATTTTCATTCTGAAATTTGTTGACAAATTAAGCCCTGGCATGACATTGGACTCCTGTAAATGAGTTAGCCATGTGCCAACCTCTGGAGTTTCAGTAGCAGTGGGACTAGCTGAACAAGTGGAAACCAAGGACAGGGAACACCTGCAGCTGTGATCAGGTGTCAATGGATTGTAGCGCTGAAATGCTTCAGGAGACATGTTGATCATCACATGTATGCCTCCAGCATTTGTATCGTATTGAGTATCCAACATTCTTGCACCCACATGACAAGGGACAACTGCCATTTTGAGATACCATGCCTTGAATGGATTGGAATGTGGGGGATTTTCAATATCAACACCTTCAACCCCCTGAGTCTGGTACAAAACGCTGGCTTGTTAGTTGTATTAAATACCAGTGTAAGATCATGTACCATTGCTAGGGCCCATGAGAGCCCACCCACAAATGTCACAACAAAATGTACACTTTTACTTTTATCCCCCAAACAAATCTTGCCAACATGTTCTCACTGGAGACATGACACAAAATGTACCTAGAGAAAAGCATGGGAAAATTGTGTAAAAAGATCGAATTTTGACACCACTTGTATGTGGGAAAATTGAGGACAAAGTGTGTTTTTGGTCAACATTTGTTTGGGGTGCAGATGTTGAACAAAGTTAGGATTTGATTGGGGTGAAAATTAGGAATTTGCCTCAGATTTGTGCCCCACACAATTCAGGGCATTTTTGGTAATTTTATCATGATTTTCACACCCAAGCATTTTGTAAGCAAAGTTACAATTTTTCTAGGGAGAAAATTGAGAACAAAGGGGAAATGGCAGGAAAATTGTAAGCCATTTCCCCTTTGTTCTCAATTTTCTCCCTAGAAAAATTGTAACTTTGCTTACAAAATGCTTGGGTGTGAAAATCATGATAAAATTAACAAAAATGCCCTGAATTGTGTGGGGCACAAATCTGAGGCAAATTCCTAATTTTCACCCCAATCAAATCCTAACTTTGTTCAACATCTGCACCCCAAACAAATGTTGACCAAAAACACACTTTGTCCTCAATTTTCCCACCATACAAATGGTGTCAAAATTCAATCTTTTTACACAATTTTCCCATGCTTTTCTCTAGGTACATTTTGTCATGTCTCCAGTGTCTAGACAGGCCCCACATTGAATCAGTAGCTGAATCTTTTCATTGTATTCATTACTGCCTTTGCCATTTAGGTCACGTCCATCACCTGGGCCACAACCGTCATCACTGCTTTCATTGGAAAGGTTAGGATTCTTTTTTTTGACCACTTTGCTGGAGACCATAGCCTTTTTCCCATTATTCATATACCTCTTCACTGCTTCCTCAACATCTTTCATCATCCAGTTGTGAAGGGCAATGTGTGAAAAAAAAAACGTGAGATAAAATGAGGATAATAAACATACTTTCTTTGTCATGATAACAATGATATCATAAGTGAATTGTTTCTTCTTGTACTCTGCTTCCCAAAGGGCCTTCAATCGGTCCCAGTCCTGCATAGTCTTGAGGGAAATCCTGAGTGAACCGGACTTGTTAAGTTTCACCACTGGAGGTGGCCTTTTGTCCATTGGGATCTTCACACTACCAATCACTGTTTGAATAGATAGTATTGCTTGCTCAGCAGTTGCATCAAAGTTCATGGAGTGTCGATGTATTGCTTCCTGTTCCCATTGATTGTGAACGGGAATGAGAAAGATGAGTGCTGTAGTTTATTGAGTGAATTCCACATGCAAAGGGGGTAGTAATAGTACTTACTGTTGGGGTGCAATGGATGAGCCGTTACAGGGATTGTAGGTGTCGTCAGGAGGATAGGGGGCAATATCATCAGAAAAGTTGACAGAACCATTGTTGGATTTATAGCTTCCCTTGTCTACATGTACACCATCATCAGCTGTGGACAGTCTTCGTGCATTGGTGTTTGCACTGGTACCTGTGGCAGCAGGTTCCTCCCCTTCTGGGACACTCGACAACTTGTCTGGCAATGGCATCTTGTTCTGGGCAGGTAAACTGTTTTTGGCCTGATTCTGAACACTGGGGCTTGTTTTTCATCGTGCAGCTTGGCTGGGTTTACCAGTGGCAGCTGCTGTGTCCTTTGACAGCACCTTGGTCAGTGTGGTTGCTTTTACCTCTGCACTTTCCCCACTAGTATCCTTTCTACCCTGTACCATTCCTGCAGTCTCTAAGGCAGCTACCATATGTGTTGAAGGTGTTTGACACCAAGAACCTGTGATAATCGCTGAGAGGTCCAAGTCATCCCTTGAGCGGCATTTTTTTGTCTCATCAGGTGGTTCCTGTGGCATCAATGTAGGAAAAGAGAGGAAGCAAGAACTAGAGTATCTTCCTCTATGAGATGTGCTAGTTTGGCCTGTGTGGTAGTTGGGAGATGAGTCACGAGACATGTGACACTGTGACAAAGGGTTCATTCGAGAATAGCTAATGCTTAGAGCTTTTATTTGGCAGCTCATATACTGTTTTTTTAACCATATTCAACTTTTATAAAGACTCAGTATATTTGAAAGCTTTGTTGTACTATACTCATCCAATAATAACAAGGCTAATTGTGAGAAACCTGAAATGTATGCATCTCTCCCTTTCCCCAGGGAGACAGACATCTATGACCTTTGGTTTGTTGTTCATTCATTATGCACCTAATTATCTCTATTATCCCTGAGTTTTGTTCATTATGCATGCAAAATTGACCCTATATGGCCCAGGGAGCTGGAAATACTGGAAATATTAATAGAGAGAAATAACACTTGACTTTTACATGTATTTGTAGATATATTAAAAACACATAATACAAAATATCGAATCTTAATTCGCAGCAGTTGATTAGCTACGGCATTTTTAGTCCTGAGCGGCTTTCCAGAAACAAAATTCACGGTCCACCTTACATAATCAAAACAGCTGTAATTACTAGCTTTGTGCAAGTAAGAAAAGTCTAATAAATGTCAGGAAGATGTGTTCTGCACTCATTCCGATTCCCTGAGTTTATGAAGGAAAGAATTGGCTTTTACTAGTGGGGTCTTTTGGCCTTTTGCAAGATCATTGCCTTTTTCCCACAGTAATCTGGGATTATGCATTTGGGTCCACAGTTTACATAAGAAATCCCTACAAGCTGAGCACGAAACATGTCCCTTTTTGAAGTTCAGGATGGTTCTGGGGTCCCCATGAAGTTCTACTGGGAATGACCATTTTTTTGGCACTTTCATTCTGCTTAGTTTGGGAGCACATTTCATCCCAGATATGGGATTTTCCAGGAGACTCTCCTGTAATTCACCTCTACAACTTACTAGGTACTCTAATTTCATTTTAAAAATGTTTTTTGTTTTTGTGATCATAGTATCTTGACACAATCCAGCTGGGATTGTCATCACATGGCCATGCTGTGCATCCACAAGGACTACAGTAGAGCATACTAGTGACTTATACTCATGAATCAAAAGTTAAAACACACAATTTCAAGCATTTTTTAAGTTCACAATTCAATTTGTGGTGGTATTTAACAAATTGTTACAGTACATGAGAAAAGTCACGAGCCCTGTGTCTACTTACACTGCAGGCAGGCATTGGGGGGCAATGGTGATAGCGTACAGGCATGGGGGCAACACGGAGAGGCTGGGGGTGATGCAGATGGGGTGGCAGGGCATTGAAGGGGGCCACAGAGGGCATGCGGGTGTGGGGGCAATGAGGATGGGCTGGCCTGGTGTTGAAGGGCAACATGGAGGGCGGGAGGAAGATGGGGTGGCGAGAGGGCGGCGGGGGCAGCAAGAGGGCAGTGGGACCAGCAAGAGGGTGATGGGGCCAGCAAGAGGGCAGTGAGAGCGGCGATAGGGGGGTGAGGCCAACGATAGGGGGGTGGGGGCAGCGAGAGGGCAGCAGGGGTGGCAAGAAGGTGATGGGGCTGGCGAGAGAGCCATGGGGGTGGTGAGAGGGCCGTGGGGGTGGCGAGAGGGCCGTGGGGACAGAGAGAGGGCCGCGGAACCGGCTAGAGGGAATTGGGGCTGGCAAGAAGGGGGTGAGGGTGACAAGAGGGCAGTGGGGACAAAGAAAGGGCAGTGGGCCCAGCAAGAGGGTGGCAGGGGCGGCAAGAGGGCAGCGGGGCTGGCAAGAAGGCGGCTTGAGGGTGGTGGGGACGGAGAAAGGGCAGTGGGGGCGGCGAGAGGCAGCAGGGGCAGTGAGAGGGCAGTGGGGGCAGCAAGAGGGCAGCAGGGGCAGCAAGAGGGCAGCGGGGCAGCAAGAGGGCAGCGGGGGCAGCGAGAAGGTGATGGGGCCAGCGAGAGGGCCGTGGGGGCGGCGAGAGGGCTGTGGGGACGGAGAGAGGGCCATGGGGCTGGCGAGAGGGCCGTGGGGCTGGCGAGAAGGCAGCGAGGGCAGCGAGAGGGCAGTGGGGATGGAGAAAGGGCAGCAGGGATGGGGGGAGGGCAGTGAGCCCGGCAAGAGGGCAGCGGGGGCGGCAAGAGGGCAGGTGGGGCTGGCGAGAAGGCAGTGGGGCTGGCGAGAAGGTGGCGAGAGGGCAGTGGGGATGGAGAAAGGGCGGTGGGGCCGGCGAAAGGGTGGTGGAGGCAGCGAGAGGGTGGCGGGGCTGGTGAGAGGGCGGCAGGGACAGGAAGAGGGCGGTGGGCCCGGCAAGAGGGCAGCGAGAGGAGGCGGCAGGAGGTGGCCCTAGGGCTGTGGACGCGTGTCTGCTGTGGTGGGAGGTCGTAGAGGGCCATCCAGGCCTGGACAGCGCCTTTCGGTCGTGCGCCACCGCTGGGGTGCGTGGATGTCGCAGCGCGCAGCGGTGCAGCTTACGTACAGTCCCAGGATCCTAGGGGACCTGCTGAGGGTCCCCTGTCATTGATGATGGTCCTGTCCATGGTCATGGCTTGTGTCCGGCGTGCTGTTTTTGTGGTGGTGTCGGTGGGAGTGAAAACATCGCTGGCATGACATGTAACGTCATGCACGGTGACACCGTCGGTGATGGCTGCCAGTACATCCTGCACAGCCAGGGGGTAGTGTGTGGCGACATGCATGGGGCTCCCTTCTCAGTGCTCACATGACTCATGCTGACTATGCAAGAGCGTACACTCTTGCGTAGTCAGCAAAGTTGCTCCTTTACTCACATGATCTGCCAGCATGGCATCATCCTGGCCCCACACACACTGAACCTTCGTGTGGTTTTATGAGCATCTGGTGTGTTTCCTTTCATTTTCTTTTCTTTACTTGTGCTTACTCTCTGGTATTCTTCCAGTCATCCTGCACTGATGCAGGTCCTTGGTTCTGGTGCTTGCATTCCTAAATCAATCTCAGAAATGAAATAGTCATGGTGGGTGTTCTTAATATTCTCCCTGTTTTTGTTTACCAACTCTAGAGCAATGCCTTGCAGTTCCTCTGTGGTTTTTACTCGCTGTCCACTACCTATCAGCCCTATCCTCTTGGCTTGTTTTAGTGTGTTCTCCACTACTCTCCCAGATATGTTAGTTGAAATACTTTTTCAGTTACATGATTAGTCTACAGGTGGTTGGTCTATTCAGACTGTGTGTGTGTCTGGAATGTCCAGGAGCTCACCTAGGGCCCTACAGGCAAGATTCTCGTCCTTTTTATGTGGGTCATACATACATGTCATTGATTGAGTTCTGACTTCGCATCTCTAGTTTTGTGTGAAAGAGAGGCAACATATACCAATGTAGGTTGCAGACTAATGTTTCCATAGTACCTGGGTGGAATGAAACAGCTCACTATGGGCATCACTGCACGTACGATGTCATTGCCAATGGTGTACCAGAGCACATCATTTCACCCAGGTACTTAGGCCTCTATCAGCAATGTGTGCGTGTGACGTCGCCGCCCATGGTGGTAGAGGCCTTCACTGTCAAATTTGCTGATCAGGTTTTGAGTTGCAGGCACATGATACAGCATATGTTGGCATGCCTATTAAAGTGCACTTCAATGGCCTTAACACACTAATGAGAGGAAACATAAATGGGAGTGAGAGGAGAAAAATAGGGGTAAATGAAGGAACTAGATGGAAGTATAGAAATCACGAGAGGTTCTGTAAAGTAACTTGTATTGAATCCATGGAAGCAGTATTTATAAGTCAAATCTGTTGCCATTGGGAATTTTTAGTTTTTCACATTGATGATTATCATCATGTGACTGTTGCTGTCCACAACAGTACTATGATTCACAGTAATGGAACAAGAAGTCATAGTATCCTCATTCACAGCTCAATTTGTATCCCCACTCTTCATACATGTACGTTCCATGGCAGGACAGTACCAGACAGTATGGGACAGGTATGGGACAGTATGGGACAAGTACAGGACAGTATGAAACAAGTATGGGACAGTAAATTTATTAGGTGTCTATCTATGAAATTGTCGAGAAACAATAACTGAGTCAGCCTTGTAGTCATCAGTACTTACTGCTTACAAATCTGTCTCCATTAGGACTTTGAGTTGTTCTTGGGGTGGTCACATCAAAACTTGACAATAACCATCATGCCGCAACCCAAATTGGGACAGAGGTGCATCATTAGTTGTCTTTTCGGAGTCACCTGAGAACCACACTGTTCAGCAGTGGTACCAAGTACTGACAACGGACGACAGCAAGAAGATGTTTGTGTGAAAGAAGAGTCATTGAAGAACGGGTATATAACAGTGTGCCTGAATGTTAGATCCCAGATCCGACCCATGTTATTCCAACGTTTCATGTATTCCGATACACCTTTTCCACTTATTTCTGACATGTCCCCATTACTATTCTTAGTCACGGATCTATCTCGATATTACCCCATACATCTTATCTTGATTCCCATAGTCGCTCTGACTTTGGAACTCCATATCATGCACCCTGATCTTCCGTTCCCAATTTTGGAATCCCGCATGTCTTAAATATGTTTCTCTTCATCAAAGCTTCTTTAGCTTGTAAATCATATCAAAGCGTATCAAATTGTATCACATTGTATTGTATTGTATCACATTGTATTGCTTCACTATTTTTTGTATCACTATCTTTCGTATCACCCTCCATTATTACACTTCGTTCACTCCAAACTTCTACCTGCAACAAGGCCTTCAAACCTTGCTCGGTATCCCGATTATTCTGACTATTCCGATTATTCCAATCACTCTACCTCATCCAACATCCCAGACCCTCCTTGATTACACTCACCTTCCAGAAAAGCTAGTCTTTACTCAATATTGATTTATTGTTACTCCTACCTTTCCGCATTGACTATTCCATTTCTGAATACCCAAAGCCCCCGCTCATCTCCGATAAGTCTCAACACATCATTGGCACTGACCTTCCGAATAGACCTGATCAATCGGAAACCCAATAACACTCTGGTCTTCAGTCTGAAATACCAGGGCACTAGAAATCCAAGAGGGTGCAACCCATAAGTTGAAGCCAACGCCCGTTAGATCAGTCTTTGGATCTCCAACTTCCGAGTCATCCAGTATTCCGCACATTTCCGAATATTGTGACTACCGACCTCGGTCAAGGAGAGCTCCGACCAAATCCAACCCCGACGTCAAATCCGGTGAACCCTAACAGTCCGACATCAAATCCGGCACACGTCCATAACAGTATTTACAAGCTAACACTCTTGATTTCTATAATGTCTTCCGACACCCAAATTCGAACACTCGATTTGGACGACACCGACAGATCTACCAAAAATGTTGTCAACCCATCAAATGTCCACGAGTACCCTAGTCTTTTCGACAAGTGCCTCACAAACAAAGACTTCAAATCCGACCCAGTTCTGAGCAGCATCGACAATGCAACTTCCAACCATCCTTGTGATAATGACTCACAATACATGGCAGCAATTTCCGACCAAACCCTGACTTTGCTGACACTGAAACTTTCCAACATCCTTGGACAAGACGGCAAGTTAGTACTACAGGAGAGACAACAACGCATCGATCAAAAGTTATGCCTCTACTGTGGAAAACCTGGTCATAAGGTGAAAGAATGCCTGAGGTCATCATCCTTTGCCAGGAAAGCAAAATCCTGAACCACAACTGTCACGATAAGTGATTCCGACATCACGGTCCCTTTAGAGGACCTTCCGAATCCCCAAAAATGACAGCTCAAGGACTCTTGAGCACAAATCCATGTTCACATATCATTGTGCCTTACCGAGAACATCACAGACACTTTCTGAACACCCACCATACTTCCACCAATTCCGCCTAAACTCCAAATATTGCCCTTCTGAACAGTTTCAACCGATCATTAGGTTTAAACACCATCCTTACGGATTCCTGCTTTCCGCCGGTCTTCATCTCTTCCGTCACCAACAACATTTTGTTGCAACACCCAGTAGGTGATCCACGCCAATCATGTCCTCCCATCGAGCAAAAAATCCGATCGCTATTACATTATGTATATCGACACTTGTTTCTAATTGTTCCGATGTGCTGGGAACGCCACTAACCCACCCACTATAATCTGTTGATTGACAGGGTATTGGGTAGTACCTAGTTCTGCACTCCTCAACAAGAAGATTCAATTCTATGACATGTCTTCAAGAAACCTGCAATCTGTGTTTTTCCGAATCTCCGAAAGCCGACTTCGCTGTGACATCCCCTGACCCGCCATAAACGTCCAACATTGATGCTTGTTGAAATCTCAACTCGCAACAACGATGTGGAAACTTCGGTGCATTTCCGATAGGAAAATCCATTACATCGATTCTTCCAATTCCCAACAAGCAATCATTAAGTATTCCGCTACATACTCCGACAAGATCACACCTATCAGAGGGAGAGAATCTCACTTTGGAAAAATCATTTTTTCCTTACATCTAGTTCTGCCAGAACCACCTCGAGAACATTAATGAGACTCTAGCTATAGGATTTTATCCAATAGATTCTGCACAGTATGTCTGTACTTCCTTGAGAACACACCAGGACGATCTCCAAGCCTGAACACCAAATCTTCCTCAAAGACATCCTTCCACGTCTAAGATTTAGTTTTCCGACCTCCAATTTCCAGACTTCCGAATCCGACTATTCAAGATACAACGCAGTTACTCCGACTCTACGTCTAGTCATCAAATACCGATTTCTGCGTTATGGGACAATAACCAACAAACTGCCTTCAGAAACAATAACGATCTCCTTTTGAAAGGCGCTGTTAAACCCTCGTATCCATGAATGCACCATCCGTACATCCTCCGACTCATGTTTCTGATTCCAATCCTTCAATCATTTAGGACAATATTCCAGGCCGAATATCAAGTACCTTACCAATGTTTCTGAAAACCAACCGACAACCCCACCACACTGGGGGCATGAGCAGATTTTTAGTATAAAAAATGTGATAAAAATGCTTTTTCCTTACAGGTTATTCATTCACTGTTCTGGTTGAAAAATCTCCCAAAAATGCTGCTTTTTTATCAAGTTTTTGGACCTGAAAATCTGGTACATATTTCACATTTATAGGCATGGGAAATGGATGTAAAATGTGAGAAATAATGAATTTACTTGTTGATTTCATGCCACAAAAATGTAAGGACAATCTTGGTTTTCATTGACATTTCAACAGAAAAGAACCAAAATTTATCCAAGATTTCATAGTAGAAAAAAGGTGAGAAAATTAGTAAAATATATGAGATTTTCATGAGATTTTTCAAAACTATTAGCCAATGAATAATCCAACATTTTTCTTTAGTTTTTTGCTAGGCAAAACCTGAAGGATAAATGTTTATCCCTTGGATAATCATTCACCCATAGGCAATATATAACAAGTTTTCTGAACCGAAAAGGTCATGAAAAAGTCCATGGATAAGAGTTTATCCCTTGGATAATCATTCTTCCATATGGGGTAAATGTTCTGCCTATGGCAGAATGATTATCCAAGGGATAAACATTTATCCTTCAGGTTTTGCCTAGCAAAAAACTAAAGAAAAATGTTGGATTATTCATTGGCTAATAGTTTTGAAAAATCTCATGAAAATCTCATATATTTTACTAATTTTCTCACTTTTTTTCTACTATGAAATCTTGGATAAATTTTGGTTCTTTTCTGTTGAAAATGTCAATGAAAACCAAGATTGTCCTTACATTTTTGTGGCATGAAATCAACAAGTAAATTCATTATTTCTCACATTTTACATCCATTTCCCACGCCTATAATTGTGAAATATGTATCAGATTTTCAGGTCCAAAAACTTGATAAAAAAGCAGCATTTTTGGGAGATTTTTCAACCAGAACAGTGAATGAATAATCTGTAAGGAAAAAGCAATTTTATCACATTTTTTACACTAAAAATCTGCTCATGCCCCCAGTGCCAGAACATTTCAATTCCTATTTTTCCTACACCCTTTTCTTTCCTACACATTCTTCCTCACTCCATTTGCCTTGCAAACAGTCCTCCAAAATTCCAAAAATTCCAATTCACTCCTCTTATCCCTTTTTAAGTCCGAACTTCTGATATTCTCTGAATTTCTCAGGAAATCCATGATTGCAACAATTTCAACGAGACAACATCAAGACCACTATCGAGAAATTTTCCAAGAAGACACCGTTCATCTCCTTAGAAAAGCCAATATGTTTCTGATGAATCCTTTGGTCCTCCGACACTCCAACTCCTTACCGACCTTCCAACGCTTGAGGTAGACAATGGGACATCTACCTTAAAAGGGGAGTAGCCACTATGTTGACGATTTACCCATTACAATCCCCTATGCCGACTCCGATCTTTTTCCGACAATTTCCAACCCAACACTTCAATTCCTCATAAGTCACTATTTACATCCCACAACTCTGGAACTCCTTCAACATCTATAACGGTTCACATCCTGATATTCCGACCCTCTCAACTTCTTCATGATTCTTACACGTCCAATCCCAATCCCAAGTCAATCCCGACATTCGTCCAGTTCTGACTTCCCCGATCCTCCGACACCCTTGAACCTCAAACACCCTTGATTCACTGTTTCTTGTCTTTCCGAGTTTTTCCATCCTCCAATCATTTTTGTTGATCTGATTATTTCCATTGTTCCAAGCTTTCCGTTTTTTCCAATCGTTTCATTTTTTCCGATCTTAAACCAATAAGAAATAACTTCAATATTTAAACCTTTCTACACTACTTCACCGAAATTCCTCCAAATTAATTATATTACTTTTCCCCTTCTGACTCCGATTCACTGCATCGTTTCCTCTTCCAGCCCATTGACCTCCGGGTCAAGCCCTGCCATTTTCCCCAATTCCTCCTCCACTTGTTTCTCTGAACCCGCATCTCCTGGATTCACCGCCTCCTGGCCAATTCCCACCTCCGGTTCCTGGCTGATTTCCACCTCCAGTTTCTGGCCGATCTCCACCTCCTCTGGAGCCTCCTTTTCCAGTATATCAGGGATGACATCAACGTCCATCCCAACATTGTCCACCTCCTTCGCTTTCCCCTTCCCCTTGTCCACCACCTTCTCCAACTCCAGTTGCAGCCTGATGTTTCTGTCTTCATTTTCCAACTCGGCTTCCGAGCCCAACTCCGGTTGCGGTACCGACACCCTGTGGTACGCCTCCCACCGCTTCTTCCGGAATTTGAACTCGATCTCCGCTATCCGGTGCGACTTCTTCAACGTATCGTTGAAAGTCGCCATTCCCTCCACGTTGTAATGGAGCCATTTCGTGAGGGAATGGATCATTTTTTGGAGCCCATGGACCTCTGCTGCAAGCCCTGCATCCTTGGCCTCGTCCTCTGCATTGTCCTCCGTTGTCCACTCCTTTCCTTTACCTTTCCCCGATGACACCACCCCATCCCGATCCGTGACCACTTCCACCCGATGCCTTTTCGTCGCCGGTCCTGGTCCAGCCTCAGTGTTCTCCACCTGAACCCGCCTGGACACCGGTAACGACGACTTCCCTGTCATCTCCGCTGCAAAATCTGCATCGCCTGGCCTAGTACACTTCTTCTGGTTGTTCTGACACCGTATGCAGGCCCGCTTCCATGACTTTCCGGTTCTCTGCACCTTGTCGACGCACTCCAACCCCCGCATCCGACAGAGCATGCACCTATCATCAAAGTTGTCAGCCTCTGACCACACATCCTCAAGATGCCATTTGTGGCCTCTGACAAATTCCGAGCCACCTTTTGGATTCCGGTCGACCTTCTCTGGCTAATCCGATTTTCCATCAATCCATTGATCAGCGCATAGAAAAAATCTGACTTACCGAAAACATTTTGAGTCGGGCCTCCTCCCACACTGCCCGCATCGACTTGGCTTTCCACCAATCCACCTCCTCCTTCTGTTTCCTCCAATCCGCCTCCTCTTTCTCCTTCGCTCTCCGATCCTGTTCTTCCTGCTCCATCTTCTCTCATTCCTCCTTCTCCTTCCGCTCCCGCTCCCACTGCCCCACTGCCTCCCTCTCCTGCTTCTCCCGCTTCACCTTCACCCTTTTCTGCATTTTGGCCTCTAACTCCGCCCTCCTCCGCTCATACTCCCTCACTTCAGCGGCGAGTTCTTTGCTGGAGCTGACTTCGATAACAGAGCGGGTGGGCAACAACGACTTGGAACGCGACGGCATTTTTGGCTTGGGTGGTGGTGGTAGGGGATCAAAAGCGATTTGTGTTTTCACAAAGCGTTTTCTCCTATATATATGTCCGATCCAAGATCTCAGCCTTTACGGATAACCAACACCCAAAACTTCCCATGGTATTCAATAGCGTAATCAGCCTCGAGGGCTCGGCCATAAAAGGGAGATACTGTTAGACCCATGTTATTCCGACGTTTCATGTATTCCGATACACCTTTTCCACTTATTTCTGACATGTCCCCATTACTATTCTTAGTCACAGATCTATCTCGATATTACCCCGTACGTCTTATCTTGATTCCTGTAGTCGCTCCAACTTTGGAACTCTGTATCATGCACCCTGATCTTCCGTTCCCAATTTCAGAATCCCACATGTCTTAAATATGTTTCTCTTCATCGAAGCTTCTTTAGCTTGTAAATCATATCAAAGCGTATCAAATTGTATCACATTGTATTGCTTCACTATTTTTTGTATCACTATCTTTTGTATCACCCTCCATTATTACACTTCGTTCACTCCAAACTTCTACCTGCAACAAGGCCTTCAAACCTTGCTCGGTATCCCGATTATTCTGACTATTCCGATTATTCCAATCACTCTACCTCATCCAACATCCCAGACCCTCCTTGATTACACTCGCCTTCCAGAAAAGCTAGTCTTTACTCAATATTGATTTATTGTTACTCCTACCTTTCCGCATTGACTATTCCATTTCTGAATACCCAAAGCCCCTGCTCATCTCCGATAAGTCTCAACGCATCATTGGCACTGACCTTCCGAATAGACCTGATCAATCGGAAACCCAATAACACTCTGGTCTTCAGTCTGAAATACCAGGGCACTAGAAATCCAAGAGGGTGCAACCCATAAGTTGAAGCCAACGCCCGTGTAGATCAGTCTTTGGATCTCCGACTTCCAAGTCATCCAGTATTCCCACCCATTTCCGAATATTGCGACTACCGACCTTGGTCAAGGAGAGCTCCAACCAAATCCGACCCCAACGTCAAATCCGGCGAACCCTAACAGTCTGACGTCGAATCCGGCACACGTCCATAACACTGAATTAGTTGTGTTCCATATCACAAATGCTTATATGATTGAAATTTCTCACAATATGATAACACAAGACACACATGACAATCATGAGAGTCTAACCTTAGCTGGGATTGTATACTATGATGCAATGAGGCAGCACTTTGTTGCAAGAGTTGTAGACAAGCAAGGGGATATATGGTATCATGATGGAATAAACAGAGGAAATAGATGTGTATATGAGGGCAATGTGTCAGCATTTGACATCACACAACTTCGAATATACAAAGGGTGCATAGGACTAACTGCCACCTTACTGATATACAAGAAATAATGAGACACATAAACTTACCACTTGAGAAAAAATATGCCATGCTAGGTTTCCAAGTTATCCATCACCCATACTAGATACATTGAGACAAACCATAGAGGAATCGGACTATGTCGTGTGCAACAGCGGCCCATTTCACAAGTTTCAAAATTTGATGTTCCAACCTCTATGCTTGCTCATTGTGACACTGGGTGAGCAAAACAAACATGTATTGCAATGCCAGTGCTCTCTGCGCGACTGGGAACAGGGCCGTGCTCAAGCCGGTGCAAGCATAGATACAAATGTTGGAACAACAGGAAGTGGGAAGCAGTCAGGGCGGGTGCGAAAAAGAGAAAAGAGAAAAGCCTTTATGGCTATTGAGCGCAAGGTGTGAGATGGACGCAAAGAGAGGAGAACATGGAGACGGTATTTATATACTAAAGAAATGTGGATGTGGAAAGAAAGGAGACAAGAGTTCTTTGTCTCAAGTGGCATAGATAAAGTGCAATGCAACGTGCATGAGGTGGGAGTCACGTGGCTCACATCATAGACCCTGGACAAGGCACTGCTTGTCCAAACCATCTATGCTTGCTTGTTGTGATGCTGGGCAAGCAAAACAAACATGTATTGCGATGCCAGCGCTCTCTGTGTGACTGGGAACCAGGCCATGCTCAAGCCAACTGAGGAGCGAAGTGGAGAGATGGAGGCTCGGGAGGCTGAGCGTTGGGAACAGCCCAATGGAGATGTGCAGAGAGGGAGAGCAAGCGGAGGCAGGTGGGTTCTATATACAGCTTGTATGCATCACTACGCCAGCACCCGAGTTGCTGTAATTCAAACTCATTGAAGCCTGCAGCTGCAGCAGAGGAGGCACCACCATGCCAAAATCTTTGACCTGCATACTTTGAAGCCTCAAAACCCAGAATGGATAACATCGTCTTGCAATCTTTTGATGAGATCGCTTCTGAGAAGGGGGAGACCATCATCTCCTACGAAGAGGGTGGATTCTGGCAGCCGTGGATCGAGCAGATAGAGCTGTTTGAGGCTTGTGACAGGGCAGGTCCGAGATCCAGGGGCTGCAGAGATGTAGAGAGACATTCCCTTTCGAAAGGGGTTGGTCTTTGAGGAAGGGATGGAGAGGATGACGTAGTTTGGGGCTTCAAAGGAAGGTTCAAAGTGAACTGAGCTGCGAGTGAGGTTGGCGGTGGGGTCGAAATATTTGTGGTTGTGGGCGGTGAACTCACCGCACCACAGGAAGGTGGGGACTGTGAGGTGGATGGCTGAATTGTAGTTGAGAATCCCAGTCCCAGAGGGAGTGGGGTAGGGGCAGACAAGCATCTGCAGGATCTCGAGCGTGATGGGGAGTTTAGGTTTCCTGTCTTTTTCACCCATGTATCTTTTAATTCCACGCACCATTCATTGGAGCAGCAACAATTTGCAGGCATCAAATGGAATATTGTTGTCAATGTGCGTGGAACAAACATGGGTGATGTAGGATTTAATTGTTTTAGGCTGGAGTGAGCAAGATCCGAGGAAGACGACCCACTTGAGTAGTGCGAGATTGGTGGTGGGCAGTATGGAGCCTGAGGAGTGGTGGAGGTGTGGGTTGTTAAGAATGAACTCAAAGAAAGACCTCTGGCCTGTGCTGTAGGATGACCTGGTGCTCAAGGCGAGTCTGTGCCAGAGCCAAAATGTGGTGAGTCATGACACATGAGCATGTGTTTGATACCAGTGGTCTGGGGTGGGGCAAGGTGGGCTGCCATTTCAGGAATGGAGCAAGTTCGAAGAGGTGAGCGTACATGTAACAAGAGGCACAGTCAGCAAGTGCATCCTCAGAAGAAGAGAGTCAACAGGAGGAATAAGAAAACTCCAGGTGCGCTGTGAGCATGACTATAAGGTGGAGGATCAACATGATGTGGAGGGAACGGTTTGTGTCATTCTCAATGGCGCAAACATCCACTTGATTGTCAACATGAAAAAGGACATGCCGGAGCTTCCAGTGGTGACCCCAGCGAAGAATTTCTTGTAAGACAGCATAGATCTCCTTGAATTGGATGTCTTGGCTCCTGAACCGTCAGGGAACTCTGGTCGAGAACCACTCGTTCTCGAAGATTCCACCAATCTCTTTGTGGCCACTTGCGTCAGTGAAGACGTGAATCACTTCATAGGTGGGGGCAATTAGGCAAACACCATTCCAAGAAGAGGCATAGGTATGCCACCAATGGATCTCTGACAGTGCATAAGCTGGTAAGTGCCTGACACCATATTGTGATTTAAAAGTCATAGAGAAGCTGATTAGACACCTTAGGAAGGCATGGGAGTGGGCAATGACTTGAGAACAGAATTGAAGGAAGCTGATGAGCTGTTGCAAGTCCCAGAGGGAGCAACTGCGACGACTTAACCATCCCTGAAGTAGGTCATGTAGATAGCCTAGTTTATCAGCAGGAAGTCGGGCCTCCATGGCAAGCGTGTCAAGCTCAAGACCGAGGTACTCAGTATTGGTCGACGGACGCAGTGTCTTCTTGTGTTGAAATGAGAGTCCGAGTATGTTCCCCAGTGCTTGTATCCAATTAACAGCTTTGTTTGCGAGCCCAATAGGTGTAGAAGGCTTGAATATGGGCAAGAAATCATCTAAGTAGTGCTTCAGTTGAGCAGGAATATGCCTCTGAATAATCCAATGCAACCCTTCTGCGAACAAGTTGAATATATAAGGCACAGATTTAATGCCAAAGATTAACACAATGGAATGAAAGAATAAATTTTGCCAAGTAAAGCCAAGCAGAGGCCAATCGGCTGGATGAACAGGGATGTGATGAAATGCTTCCTTGAGGTCGAATTTGGCTAGAAGAGTACTGCAGCCAGATGAAGCTATTGCAGAGACAGCTTGCTCAAACGCCTCGTAGTGGATGTGACCCTCACTATCAAGGATCCCATTGTTCACGGAAGAGCCATGAGGCCAAGAAAGATGATTGATAAGCCTACGCTTCAGGGGTTTTCGAGGACATGTTATGGAGCTGAGAGGGGAACTGCGAAAGTTCAGGTAAGGTGGAGCTTCAAAAGGACTGAGGGCATGTTTCCCAGAGAGGAGAGCCGTGACAGCGCTAGATATATATTCTGGATGCTCATTCACACTTTTGAGGTTTTGGCAGGACTGTGCGAGATGGGTGCCAGCAAAACCAAGGCTGGCACCAAAATCTATTATGTGCAACAAAGAATTAACAAGGTGCTGTTCAGGGTAATCTCTAAGATAATATTGCCACACTTCTTTCACCAGGGGTAACTGGACATGAGGAAGATTCGCCATAGAAGTGGGAGTGGAATTGCAACACAGGTCTGTATTAGGGTGAGGAGGCGGTGGAGGTCCAGGAGGGAAAAGCTGGGAAAGGTAACTTGTCAAAGACGCAGGGGTCGGGGAAGGTGTGGCTGTGAGACAGATTAGGAAAGCCAGGATGGGTGTGGGACCAGTTGTGGGTGTCCTGCAGGCTAGGATGAGGGGAAGATGGAAGTGGCAGGAGCCCACTCACCCTGCCGGCGCCCTATGTGGGCGGCTTTGATTTGTCTGTGCAAGCCGAACATCCATGGTCAGCACTGCCACAGTTCTTGCACTTGTGTAATCGATTGTGAGCGCCTGGAGTCAAGCATTTGCTGTTTTGAAAGGCAAAGCAGGTTTGTTTTGAGTAAGATGAAGTGACGTGCGAACTTGAAATGGATTTGCTGGGGCTTGACTTGGCATTACCGTAGAGGTAGAGAGAAGCAAGCTCAGGGTCCATCGTCCTCCAGCCAGAGTAGTCTCCTTCACGCACCTCAGCAAGGCGGCGGTTGTGGAACATGAAGTGATATTGAAGGACGGCTGACCACTCATAGCGGTAGTAGATCTGGTAGAGGATATGGAGGTACTCAGAGCAGCCGAAAACTACTTGCTGAGAGGCAGGGACGTTGGCAGAAGAAACAACGAACCATTGCAAGATCTGAATGTATATGACTAGTGGATCATAGAGCATGCAAAAAGAGGGATAGTCCTTGGGAGAAACTCTCTGTCAGCTGTGATTTCAAGGGTTTTTGGCTTCGGTTTTTCCTTAACCATCACGTCAAGCTTGTAAAGGTGTCCCAGGCAGAACTCATGCCTTGCGATAGCCAGCCACAGCGCAGGGTCAACGTGGGGAAAAAGACAATCAAGGGACATACCTGATGCAGGGTTGAGCAATACGAGCAGTATAAAGGGTGCGTTCAGGTTTGCGGGCGGTGGTTGTGGCTGAGGCTGCCCTATGAAAGGCTGCTGCAGGCGGTGGTTGCAGTTGCTGCTGCTGCGGTGGCAGCTGCTGCTGGAGTGCAAGCTGCTGTGCTTGCTGCATCACCAACAAAAGGCCAGCCACCTGTTGCTCGAGCGACGCAATTTGCTGGGAATCAGTAGAGGGGGGCATCAAGGTAGAGGGAGGAAACACATTGTTGAAAGGGGGGATGGGACTGCCAATGGCTCCAGCTCCAGATTGTTTTGGAAACTGTGAACTCAGAACTAAACATTGGTGTAAGGTACACAATCAAGTTTAGTCTAGCCACTGATAGTGTTCAAGGGGATATCAACCAAAGACTATTTTAATGGAGAACCCAATTAAGAGATTCTACTCCGATGTTCAAATAACACTATTACTTTGCAGTAAAAATGCAATTCAAAGCACTTGTAGCAAGGCTACTAGTCTGGTCAAGATAATACTTGAAACTATGAGGGAGAGCGTACAGGGTTCCAATGCTTTGTTTTTATATGCAATATGGGGAAAGCAGACTTGGACGACTAGGCTCCAGGTCGCAACAATTGAATGGCTGTTCAACTGAAGGACTAAAAGGATAGCCAAGAAACAAGGAGCGAAGGGACAACCAACAACAACAAGTTAAAACTAACTTGAGAGTTGATAAAGTCAACACTAACACAAACTAGTTAGCCAGGCAAAGGCCCTACAAGCAACAGTGCCCAGATAAGATAGAGTGTGGTAGCTTTGTGCTGACACAAGCCACGAACCAAGCTAAGGCCCTACAAGCAACAGAGCTTGATTAGATAGACAGTGTACTACACCCCAACACTAGTTATTTGATTAGACTTAGGCCCTACAAGCAACAAAGGCTAATCGAATAATAGTGGTGGTTGTTACCAACACAAGCTATTAATTTAACTTTGGCCCTACAAGCAACAAAGCTTCAATTAAATAGAAGTGATGATAGCCAACACAAGCCAGCAATTGATATTTGGCCCTACAAGCAACAAAGTGTCAATTAGATGGAAAGTGGTGGTTTGCTTACACAAGCTAGTAGTCTTTAACTCTGGTCCTACAAACTACAGAGCTCCAACTAAAGCAGCGAAAAGCTGAAGAGATTGTGCTTCACTCCTACAAAGTGAGAGGCAAACTGAAAGAGGCTCCTACAGATTTTTTCAGCTAGGTCAAGTTCTTCAGGCTTGAACTGATTCTGGTAGAAGGCTCAGCTTCAGGCAGAAGTGGGGTGTGAAATATGTGTGTGTGATTGCTTCTCTAGCTAGGCTACCTAGAGCTATATTTATAGCTCTACATCTGAGACATTCTATCTGCTTTTGGAAGGTCTGGAAACTGGTGGAACCTGGTGGAAGGTTGTGGCAGTTTCCTTATATGGACAGACCTTCCATGAGCTTCTAGCCATTTCTACACTATTAATATACAAATTCTGATTGGCCAGAGAGGCTAGAGATGTTAAGACAGTGACACTGCCTCCCTGAATATTAATAGCTGATTAAGGAAATAGAGAAATACTGCTGAATTGTGTCCATTAATGGTTTTATGCTGACCAATGAGTTGGCTTACCTCAGCTGCTGAGTTACAATAAAGGTAATTCTTGATAAGCAGCTGAGTTGAAGCTGAGTTCTGGATTTGGCAGGTGTTAGGTCAGCATCCCAAGTCGTGGGCTCTTGTGGACCATTAATGTCAACTCAGGCAGCTGTTACAAAAAATAGAGATATAAGTACAACTACTTGTCAGAAACACTTGGAACCCTATAGTCAGACTCTTGAGACTATAATTACATTATAGGGATCCCTAACAGTGTGGATTGGACAAATCTTTGGCAAACACCATTGTGCACTGAAGACATACCTGCAACGTCGTTGGCAATGGTTGGTTTTACCATCAATTCATATCCTAATCAAGAAAAGGATCTTCTGTCCAATCTGACTGCAGGATTCAATGTTCAATTTGCAGTGTGGCTCAATTGAAATCTCCAGTCATCGTTTCCAAAAAAAAAAAAAAACCTTTCTTTCTCATTCTTAATACAATGAAAATGCAAAATATGATTGTTTCACTATTTACACTCCGTCTGGTTATTTAATGATTCTCAACAAATTTAATCATTGCTATAACCTTTACATTTGTAGTAAGGGTGTCGTTGTTATACCATTTAATCATTCCCTTGAGTAGTTTTCAGTTTGTGAATTTTTACCTTTCTCAGCCCATTTCATTTGGATATATGTTATAGTTTTATTTTTTCAATTTGGCATTAGAATCTAGCAACAATTGTCCACACAGGATTTCCTTTTCCAAATTCCGCCCTCCTCCCATCACCAATAAAACAAACAAAAATATCAACCTCAAACCAAAACTAAAAAAAAAAAGGGTGCAGGAACCAAAGGCATACATGGTTAAAGATCTATTTGGCAATCGGGGCAAGAACCAAATTACCTCGTTTATTCAAACTTCCATAATTGCATCTTTGAACTGGGATTCCCTTCCTTTTGATCACATCCATGACTATCTACCACCTTCCACCCTGCCATGGTTATCCTCAATATAGGCCTCCCACCGTTACCCAGCATTACTCTTGTCGAACGGTGTTGTTTCAATACCAAAGTATCATCACGTGTGAACAATCACATTTCAGAAACACAAGTTTGCATAATGGCCATATCGAATTATCTAATGAATGTTACTGTTCATTCTGGTCAGATAATATGCATTATCATTTGGGTTGATATGGCTTCACGTCAAAACCAGGACATCTTACCTTTTCCTTCCTTGGTGTATTACGTAAGTTCATGATATATATATATTGTTGTCGCCAATTTAAATTGAAAACTTCACTTACGTCTTGTGAACCTGTATCGTTCAGTATTCTGGTCCTCTAACTCTATGTGAGTTAATGCCATCATTGGTTTTAATGTTATTAATATATAATGCTGGATGTTCACCTCCAACTTTCAACAATATTGCATTGATCCTCATAAATTTATACACCAAAAAATTGCCACAGGAGTACATACTATATGTTACTCTCAGCCTTGGATTGAGCATAGACGGATGGGGGCCAGAGCTCAAACATATATGTTTATTCCCCCAAAGTTTGAGCATTGACGGATAGGGGCCGTAGCTCAAACAAATACGTTCACACCCCCTTCACCACAATTACCATTTTTCCCAATGTCATCCTCAGACATATCCAGGAAAAGTCCTTTGGATATGTTTGATCTTGAGAACACGCAATATACTAGGCATTTTAATATCAAATATGGCAATACAACCTCTGATGATGGCCTATGGACAAGCCCCTGTAAAATTTTATCTATATTCCTACATCAGGTAAACACATTTGGTATTTTGATTATGATACTAATTATCTCTAAAATGCTGATCCCGGTAAACTACACTTCCACCTATACAATTAACCCAGAGCAGTTGCCATTCCGATTCCCTGAGTTTACGAAGGAAAGAATCAACTTTTATTAGTGGGGTATTTTCACCTTTCAAAAGATCATCCCCCTTTTCCCACGATAATCCTGGATTATGCATTTGGGTCCACAGTTTACATAAGAAAACCCTACAAGCTGAGCACAAAACATGTCTCTTGGATTTCAGGATGGTTTTGGGGTCTCAATGGGGTTCTACTGGGAATGACCATATTTTTGGCACTTTCATTCCGCTTAGTCTGGGTTTGGCTAGAACCCTAAACATAGGATTTATGTAGAGACTCTTCTGTAATCTACCTCCATAACTTCCTAGGTACTCTGGTTTTATTTTAAAAATGTTTATTGTTTTTGTGATCACGATATCTCAACACAATCCTGCTGGGATTGTAGTCATGTGACCATGCTGCTGCAGCTGCGCGTCCACAACTTACCAGTTGGTGTAGGAAGACTTGGTCATATACTGGAAAATGCAAGGAAAAGGAAACATGATAGGTCAGAACATGGAGTGTGGTATCCCTTTATCTGTGCTGGTATGGGGCATAAGAGATAAATTATAAATGGGGATAAACAGTGGTATATGCAGGTACTAAAACACCAAGTGTCTTTCAGGATGCCACAAGCCAATAGAGTGTGGGGGGGCTCAAAACATGACTTAATCTTGTGTGATTTTCATGGGTGAACCACCACTGCCTCACTGGTCTAACATCTTCACCAATTTTGTAGCTTGGTTAGCACATCAAAGTGGTCTATATATGTGTGGGTGTACATCATTTGTATTGACCTGTAAAATATTCATACACAAGTGATATCATATGAAAATTTGATGGCAGCAGTGCAACACTCACACTGGATCCAAAACACATTTTGCAAGTCTCTAGAGCACTAGAAACTGACTACATGCAAATTTAGTGATCAACCACATAACCAAACCCTAGCCTAAGCATTGAAAATGCAATTGCCCAGGTTTCAAGCCAATCCATCAATAAACTGTGGAGATATTATGTTTCAAGTATTGGATTTTATTTCGGGACAACCGCCTTAGGTAATGCAAATAAGCGCCCATCCATATTCCCTCGAACTGGATGGGCGCTTATTTTATAGGTCACATAAATCAAGGTCTAACAGCCACAAAAAGACCAGAGAACTATTTATTTTACTATATCTAGTGTATGCTCATCTCATATACTCTATTTAAACACATGCTAGCACAGATAATAAGGTGCACTGGGCATCATTTTATTCAACAAAACGAACTATAACCTGCCTAGAAATTACTCAAAAAAAAATATTCCCAAGATAGAACAGTGTATGAAGAGATATGGCCATATTAGACTGGGGCATTTACAGCATTCCTACAAGAGCATTTCACAAAAGACATATATCATCACAACACTAACCCCCTAGTTTTGGATCATCTAAACAGCATAATTGTCAACTCTCATACATAATCATTCATTTCCCCCCAAAAAAAACATCACATAATAAGCTTTTCTGGCTTGTATTTCACTTTTGACACCTGGAAGACCATGGGCGCCAATCGAGGCTGGGCCTCAATAGGCACCCATGAAAAAAACAGTGACTTAATCTCTGGGGTACACCCCTTAAATATGGTGGTGATGATATATGGTCTCAGATTTATTTTTAACTTACAGAAATTGATCATTCTGCTGCACTATAAAAGCACCCTGACCCTTAATTGGCCCAATTACATATTTTGTGTACAACCTCTTGCATCTCTATTCTGCTGAAAAAAAAACATGTTTGGTTCTCATTCTCTTTAGAAAAATAACTGTACAAAATGATCACAATGATTGATTTTTTTTTTTTGATTTTTTTGAGGCCTGCCAGGCAAGTGATCATAATTGTGCATTCACACAACCTCCAGCAAAGGCATAGCATGGGTAGGGGATGTGATAAATGGTATATAATGTGTTAAATATCAAGCATATAAGCCAGCTGTATATTTTCTCCCATAGGCCAGGCTGTTTGTGCATTTTTTTAAAAATATATAATTAAGTGCCCATCCATTTGGACTCCAGGACCATGGGTGCTAAGCTACTATTTGGAGATGACCCACATGCCCCTGGTGATACTTTTGTTGCCATTGCAGCCCACAAATGCTGCCAGTGAGACATATTCTGAATCATCCCCTTGAGACATCCCCTGAGACATCCCCTGAGACACCCCTCTCAGGCATCCCCTGAGACACCCCCCTGAGACATCCCCTGAGAGATGACATCATACACCACCTACAATGATGCCCTAATGATGTTTTACTAGCAGACATCCATTTCAATGTCTGCAAGTAAAACATCATAGTCAGTCTAGGGTGGGGGATAGGGAGAGAATGAAACACAACATACAAAATGAAGTGAAGGTGGAGGCAAGGGTTCAGAGAGTGTGTGAAGATTAGATACAGTGCCGTTGAAATATAAGGCAACCAATTTATTATTGAACTGGTTAGTACACTGTTGATGTTGCTTAAAACCAATTCCTGGATGCAGTGATATGTACAGCAGTATTATTGTTAATATGATAAGGTTAAATATAAGCCACATGTATATTTTCCCCACATGTTGCTTTTCCATAATGACCGTTATTAAGCACCCATTCGTATGCTCTCCATATGGATGGGCGCTTATTTTTTGTGATGCATAAATCGAGGTCCAACACCCACAAAAAGGGCAGAGACCTCTTTATTCTATCATATTTGGTATAATATTATATCATACACTCCATTTCAAACACATTCAGGTGTGAATCAGAAGTTGTACCATCCCTCATTTTTTTCAGCAAAATGAACCATACCCTGCATAGAAATTACTCAAAAAAAATATTCCTGAGGTAGAATAGTGCATGGAAAGATGTTTTCCATATTAGACTTGAGCATTTACAACATCTATACAAGAGCATTTCTCAAAAAACCATATACCATCACAGCACCATCTCCAAGATTTAGAAGGTATAAATGTCACAATTGTTGAGTTTGGTACATGTTCATTCAAGTCTGCAAAAAAAAACGGCACAATCATAGGCTGTTCTCACCATTTATCTCACTTTTAGTGTCTGGAGAGCCATGGGTGCCAATTGAGGCTGAGCCTCGATTGGCGCCCATGAAAAAAACAGTGGCTTAATCTCTGGCTACACCCCTTAAATATAATGGTGATGATATATGGTCTCAGATTTATTTTTAACGTACAGAAATTGATCATTCTGCTGCACTATAAAAGCACCCTGACCCTTAATTGGCCCAATCACGTATTTTGTGTACAACCTCATGCATCTCTATTCTGCTGAAAAAAAAACATGTTTGGTTCTCATTCTCTTTAGAAAAATAACTGTACAAAATGATCACAATGATTGATTTTTTTTTGATTTTTTTGAGGCCTGCCAGGCAAGTGATTATAATTGTGCATTCACACAACCTCCAGCAAAGGCATAGCATGGGTGGGG
>MU134309.1:170534-381784 GCA_015039355.1 Ramaria rubella
ATCACTTGCAAAATCAAATGAAGATATTGAAGGTGATCCCTATGAAGATGATCTTATGCCATCAGATGATGAAGTTGATATTGAAAATGTTATCAATGAGCCTTCCACCATTCCATGTAAGCGCAAACAATCTGAGACATCCGATATTGATGACCTTCTATTCTTAGATGGTCACCCTCAAAGAAAAATGCACAAAGTGAAATTATCTCCTAGTTCTTCTGCAAAAATTCCAAATATACTTGGAGGACTATTACCGAGATCAGATAAAGGTAATTTTGAATATTACTGTGCAACAATGCTTACAATGTTTCAACCGTGGCATAGTGGACATGATCTAAAAACAGATGTCCAAAACTGGGAGCAGGCTTTTCGGTGCTATACCTTTGAAGATAAATATGTCAAACTCATGAAGAATTTTCAAGTGCGATATGAGTGTAATGATGCCAGAGATGATTATACTGTGCAGATGAGGAATGGGTTAGCTGGTGGACATCCATTTTTCCAAAATCACAACATCAATGAAGATGATTTGGACGATCTTCAAGAACTTCAAGAACAACGTATGCTGTTTGATCAAATAGCATATGATGGGGATGTGGAATCATTGGAGCCAATGGGTAGTAAAGCCCAAAAGATCAAACGCAAATGCAAGATATAGAAACTACAGCTAATACCGCTGGATGGCTAGATGAATGTATCGACGGAAAACCTGAAACTGATGCAACATTTGCCAATGCAAAGTGGTGAGGAAAAATCAACCTCAGAATGGAAGGTATTATTAGAGGAAGCCAAGGAGGTACGACTAGCCAACAAGTTAGATAACGCAATCACTCAATCTTCCCCTAACAATACACAATCAGGTTTGTTAACATGGAAACATAAATTCAAACCCAATAATGTCCGGGTGATTGACAAGAGTTACCTCACAATGGACTTTACTAATGCAACACTCAATGACAGACTACAAATTGATTCCACCGTGAAACAATTTCACTTGCGACCAGCTCAAGAAAAGAGCATTTCGCATCATTGCCAATCATTCAATATCTCCAGATGCTTCGCAACTTAAAATGTACTTGGGAGGCATGGCAGGCACAGGAAAAACACAGGTTATAAAAGCACTTACCGCTTTCTTTAATGAGAGAGCAGAAAGTCACAGGTTTCAATTGACTGCCCCGACTGGTTCAGCAGCTGCCTTGATTGGAGGTTCCACATACCACTCCCTTCTGGGAATGCGAGAATTAGAGGAAAACAGATATTCTGAGACAGGTATTTCAAAGGTCAGGGCTCGCTTGGAACACATGGAATACTTGTTTATTGATGAAATATCAATGGTGGGCTGCCGAAGTTTATATCACATCAGCAAACGACTAGCTATGGTCATGGGAAAGGAAGAAGAACCATTTGGAGGGGTGAATGTTATTGTGGCTGGAGATTTTGCACAGCTACCACCTCCTACCAAAGAACCTGCCTTGTACAGTGGTGATGTTGGCACCAAATGTCAAATTGGAGATACAAATTGGCAACAGGAAAATGCTTTAGGTAAGGCGCTCTGGCATCAATTTGTTACAGTAGTTATACTAAGAGAAAACATGAGACAAAGATCACAGAGAAAAGGAGATGCAGCATTGAGACGAGCGTTAGAAAATATGCGTTATGGAAAATGCACTGGTGCTGACATAAAGCTACTGCAGTCCAGGATATCTGGACAGGGTCCAAATCACATTAAACTTGCACAGAAAAGGTTCAGAAATGTACCAGTCATTGTAGGTCTCAATTCACATAGGGATCATCTTAACACTCTGGGGGGACATAGATTTTCAGAAGAAAATAATCAGCCTCTTATTAATTTCTTCTCTTTAGACCGATGGCCTGGAGAAAATACTGATGAAAGACAATGGGGAAGGAAGAAGGCTTCAGACAAAGATGATCCATTTCAAAAGTCCAATCTGATAGACTCAAAATTACAAAATTTGCTTTGGTCTCTACCACATGCTGCAACCCAACATCGGGCTGGATCACTCCCATTATGCCAAGGTATGCCCGTCATGATCAAACATAACATAGCAACAGAATGTTGTGTCACCAATGGTGCAGAAGGGACAGTTGTGGGTTGGAAATGCTCCTACTTAACACCAGAAAAACCAATATTAGATGCCGTGTTCATCAAACTTAAACAACCAGCTACCTCAATTCAGTTGGATGGATTACCAAATAATGTTGTTCCTATTACAAGAACATCAGATAGAATTAAATGCCAAATGCCAAACGATTGTGAAATGACTATTGTATGAGAACAGGTAAAAATTGTTCCTAATTTTGCCATGACTGACTATGGTTCTCAAGGATGCACAAGGCCTAATAATGTTGTAGACCTTAGAAGTTGCAGAAATCATATGGCTTATTACACAGCACTCTCTCGCAGCTCCAACCTAGATGGAACTGTTATATTTCAAGGTTTTGATGAACATAAGATAACCAAAGGTACATCTGGATGGTTACGACAGGAGTTCAGAGAGTTAGAAATTTTAGATGATGTGACGGCACTCAACCACCAAGGAAAACTGGACCCCCATGTAGAAGGGGACCAAAGAAATACCGTCATTAGAGAATATCAACTATGGAAAGGTATGGAACATGTTCCATCAAATGTACACAGAGCTTTGAAATGGAACAAAGATGACCCTCTTCATTTATTGGAAAAATTAGAAGATGAAACGTGGACAATAATAGACAACAAATTGAAGAAGGCTGCTAACATTACATTGCAAGAACACTCAATGGAGGGCAAATCTGCTAAACGATTACGATTAGATGAACAAAACTATGTAACTGCAAAAGGATCTCAATCATTAACTACGCTAAGCAATGATAATGGAAGACTTAATCACAAATGCTCACCATTGATGCTAAATGGAGCTTTGTCCACTAAAAAGCATAAGAATAAAGAGCTTGACTCAAATGTCACATTGAAAAAGAAAAAAACTGTGCCACGGGGAAAATGGTTGCAATATCATCAAGCATAATAAATTGTTGGGTGTGAAATGGGATAGTATCTGGTGGTCTTGCCCCTATGATTCTATAATAGTTGTACTTCATAACATGTGGAAAGACCATAAGGTGGACTTTCATAGTCATTTAATGAGTACACCCTATTTAAACCAAATTTTACAAGGTTTTACTAATATTGACAATGGGATAAATACACTTGAAGATGTCCGCAATGAATTACGCTTACGTCTCCATCAAAACCATAAAGATTTATTTCCACAAGGTCAAATAGGAGCAGAAATTCGCGCTGTGTGTGAGATGCTATTTACTCGACTGCAAGGTTTGGCCCAATCAATTTGGATGTGTAAGACCTGTCAGGTCACATATCATATTCAAGACCAAAATCAAATGGTACAAGATGTTCACCACCAAACCGCCCTGAAATTAAAAAAGATTTCCAAGGATTCTAATGTTCATTCACTTGCAGATAACTTAAAATATGCCCTATTTGCTCAATTAAATAATAAATGTGACATTTGTAAAAAATATATGAGATTATGAACAGATTTCCAGGTTGCACCAAGCGTATATGTGGTTGATATTGCTCATATTTCAAGGTGAGATTAACATAGAAAGTAATATTGAATTAATAACTGCTGACAATACCAAACATAAAATGAATCTACGTGGAATAATATATCATGGATTATGTCATTTTACATCACGAATCATTGATAAGACTGGTAATATATGGTCCCACAATGGTACCAAATTTGATGGACAATGTAAGATGACAGGCAAAGTCAGTCCAGAAGACTTAGGTTTTTTAGACTTCAGAAAGGCTTGTATTGCTGTATATAGTAGTAATAAATAAATATAACATGGCACATGGTTCTCAGTAAAACAATAATATAAAATAATAATGGCCTGGTGTAAGTTAAATCAAGGGAATCGTCAGTTGCTATGCGCATGCACCAGCCCACAATCCATTAATCTTGAAAGGCTCAGGGAGAAATGTGGTGAGACTCCTAACCCACTGATCACTCAGATTTGCAATCCACATAGACTGCAGCCAAAGAAAGAAGAAAACCAAAACCAAAAAAAAAAGCAGGATGCCATAATGATAACTATTCATCAGATTTTCTAGACATGGTGCCAACCATAAGTGATGGTGGTAATATGCACTAAACCTGAAAATAAGCAAACCAGTCCAAATCATAGAGAGACAGAATGATCTCAAGCATAGTTAAGCCTTTGTAGGACATTGATGCTGTTCGGAAATAGAGCCTACCTCAGAACACTAAGAACAAAGTTCTGATAGGCATGTGCTACAGTGTGTTGTGTCACACCCTTCATGACAGGAGTTCAGTGCACTGCTTTCCTTTTGCAGAGAGTGCTGGTGAGATAATTCACTCTCATACTGGAGAAAGACAGTCCATGCTTGAAGCAAAAAATATCTGCTACCCTGGAGAAGGTTGGGAAGGAACTTGACACATCTATCATGTCTGTTGCTCTTGCATACTGCCTCCAATGCTGCACGTATGTGCTTCTGGTTGTTGGAGGCCACATGGCTGCTCATCTTCTTGATAATATAAAGAGGAATAAATAAAAAGAAAGAAAGGCACATTTGAGATGTAGTGCAAGGGCTTACCCCTGCAGATGCGTGTTGGGACATGTGTGCAATCATCGTGGCAGGTTCTTGAAAAGAATATGTCTTCTTGAGATGTCTTGAGAGTGGTTGAAAGAGATTCAAGGGCATTCATCAGCAAACGAAAGAATGCCATGTTAGATGCAAGCAGAATGACAAATTTGTGACTATTGTCATGGTTTTCTGTCGTAGGGCTACAAGTTACATGAGCTTGGGCCAGATAGCCATAATGGAGGTTTTACTTGATGACTTCATGCTCTGTGGGCTGAGAAAGATTCAGCAGTGGTATTCCACAAATTACAACTCTTCAAAAGCAGATGTGCCTGTGGATTCCATAGAAGATCATGTTGAGGATGTGGGGTACCTGGGGAAGACATGATATAAGGGCAACCTCCAGGGGAAGTGGAATATCACACTGAACACTGGCAGATGGGAATCCAAAGTATATAAGTTTAAGGAAGGCTACAGGCAAGGATACATACCTGGCAGATGGGAATCCAAAGAGAAAAGCCTAAAGACTCCCACTGCCGAGGCGACTACTAACTAAGGAAAGACTCCGAACTGACTGAACATTTTGGGCGCTTAAAACGGAAGTCACGTGACCTATGATGTAGCCCAGGTAGATTCCAAATTGCACATGTAAGCGGGCGCTTAAATCGTGAATAGAAGTGCCAGCTGTAGAAGTGAGTAGGAAGGAGGAGGGGAGGAAGGAAATGGGAATATTAGATAGAAACAACAGGGAGAAAAGAGAGATAAAAGGGAAATGGGGACAGAAGAGGTGAACATAAATAAAAGAGGAGAATAGGAGAAGGAGAATAAAAGGAAGAATATGAGGGGTTCCCCTTACACATGACAACATCATCATCTGAATAACTGTGTGCAGTGCAGGGATAGCTTCAGTTGCAAGTCAGTCTTAACAGAAACAACAGAATGTGACTTGTGAGGAACTTAAGGAGTGCACAAAAGATTCATCTGCATCATCATCAGACTTGTCTAGATCAGCAGAGACTTGCTTCAACAAAGCAGAGCCTGAAGAACCCAACTCCTCCACCCATAACCATGGTCATGGAACAACATCGTGAATTTGTAGATGACCTTGACTGGAGAAGAGTGGCTCAAAGGAGCAGGTAATGAAACAGTCAAGGGACACCAGCAACCAACCTTGAGGTTCACAGGTGTCTCATCCAACATATGTTCCTTTGTTGGAAAATAGCTTGCTTAGAATTCTCATATCTTGTTCTTGCAACAATTCCTGAAGCACAAGTGGACTGAGGCTTAATCACTGTGACAGGCTCCCATTGGTTTTCTTCATCACCCAATACAGATGTGAGCCTAGAATACAACCTAATGGAGGTGGGTTTTGGTTTTGAGAGGAGGCAGAGATGGATCTCCAGCCAATACATTACCTTGCATTAGCCACGACAAATCAAGTGTGACAGAGCCCCCCATGTGAGGGCTGACCCATGCTTGCAGTTGTCACAGTTATCTGCACTGTACTGCACTTGACTTCAGAGTTGTTTCCCATGGGGATTGTTCTGCATGACCAGGGCCCCTCCTGCCAAGTTTACAGGCTCAAGGAGATTTTTTGGAATTAGGCCATGAGTTCCCATGAGTTTCTCAGCTCTGCAGCCATGATAGTGGATTTATGGGTGTTCACTCTTGTCTTATATAGTCACATTGTTGCACATGGTTCAAGCTTGCAGTAAGAGAGTGTAAGGAGTATGTAGGGCCACATGTCCAAAAGCAGACAGACACATATTTGATACTTGTTGCCATGTAGTATACATGTATCTTTTTGCCCAAAAAACATCATGAAAAGAGCCCCAACCTGTGAGTAAAGGGCTCTTCGAAATCAATTCCAATCACAAACACCAAGGAGGGAGCATATGTGAAGCATAATGTCAATGGGGAGAGTGGGACTGCAAGTTGGCAATGAGTTAGTTCCCTAAAAAAAATCAGAGTAGTCAAGTGCATCATATACAGTATGTTGGGATGCACCATAGAAACCTTCATTACAGCACATTCAATAAGTGTGTTCATAACACCATAGTCAACAGAAAAGGCATAATCTGCATGGAGTCTTTTAAACAAGAGGAATTGGGGACAAATGCTGCATTGAACTTACATAGTTTGGTGCATGGGTGCTGAAGACATGGAGACTCAGGTTATGGATGAGCCCCTGTGGCACACTGGTGGTGTATGGTGCAAGTACCACATGGCTGGCACTGGACCAAGTAGTGGAAGTACTAGTATTAGTGGTCCTTCCATGAGGACAATAGAGGTGGGGTTGAACCAGCAATAGTGAAATGTTGACCTCATGTACTCTACGCAGAGGTCACTATGCAGTCACCTAGGGGGATTAGATGCTAGTGGTGATGTGTACTATACTCTATGTATCTCCATGCTTTTCAAAAAAAAAACTTAAAAATCAAATTCACATCCACAGAATCAAGCATCTTTGGCATGAGTATCTTCACTGACATAAATTTACTATCAGAAGCCACACAATACTCTGAAGAGTATTCAATGAGATAAAACAAAGGCAAGAATAAGATGTTCTTACTGTGCTTTGACCATCCCCAGTAGAGTTTAATTGGGGCCAGCTCACAATGAAATTTCAGAAGGAAAAGTGCAATGTGGCCATGATCCTCTAAATATGATTGAATGGAGACAGAACAAATATAAGGGCAGCCTGTTATGAATGCAATTTCCTCTCATCTGATTTGTGGAATGTTGGAGAAGTCAAGGTGTTGGAGATTGGATCGGAGGTGTATGGACATCACCTTCAACTTATGGATTGCACCCTCTCTGATTCCTCATGTCCTGGTATTTTGGAATAAAGGATTGGAGAATGTGGAGAATACAGAGAAAAGTGGAATAAACTTAGAGATGTACTGAGAAGATATTGAGTCAATGTGAATCAATATTTGAACTAAGGAATGAAGTACATGTGGGAGTCATATGTAAAAAATAGACATGATCCTAATTGGAAAGATATGAGATGCAGGATTCCAAAATGGAGCAAACACAGATTTGGAGGTAAGACATACATGGATATAAGACTGAAGATAGATCTTGAAGAAATAACTAAGAATAGACAAATGGGGGTAAGTGGAATAATCAGAAAGGATATTGGAAAAAATGTGGAATAAATCTGGGTTCTAACAGTATCTCCCCTCTAAGGCTGAGCCCTCAAGGCCTAGGATTAATGTGAGAAGTTTGGTGTAATTTGAATGATTAAGCAGGTCCCCTAATGTGATATAAGAGCAATGGATGGGGGTTTAAGGGGTATAGCAGAGTGGATGGGGGTGTATGAGAGTGGACAGGAGCATTCGAGAGTGGATGGGGGTGTAGTGGACCAGAAGAGGATGCCAGGAGTGCACAAGAGCAGAAGGGGGAATACAAGACAGAGGGGGCATGAGAGCAAACTCAAGTGGTAGGAGAACAGATGATGGCATTGCATGTGTTTGCTCTGTGCAAAATGATGTGGTAGTGAGTCAAGCAAGTGAATAATGGCATAATGTTGATATGAGGAGTACTCAATGTAGTAGTGGAATTACCTCCTATGAAACAGCATCATTGGCCACTATGAAGACATCAGTCACACACTTATATGCATGGGCACAACGTTTGGTGTGGTTTGAATGATTAGGCAGGACCTCTAATGTGATATAAGAGCAATGGATGGGGGTTTAACTTGCCAAAAAACTTCTGATCCTTTCTTTCCTACTTTCTTCATAAACTTGAAGTCAATGTCTCCTATCAAATCCATTGTGGACTTCATTTCCAAAAATGAACTAGGGGGGTATGAGTCAATGCTAGTGCATGGCATGGATGATTCCCTTTCCTTTTTGAGTAACAATATATTTTATCATGCAATCATTATTCATATCAAATTTCAACATATTTATACACATATTTCTCCTCTTTCACCATTGACAGGGAAATGAGCTCCTTTTGCAATGTTAATGATCTTGTCTTTGTGCTGAGGCACATTTGCAATGCATCTTGAGGAGTCATGCCCTGGTTGACTGCACCAATGACAGACATCCTTGTTATTCAGGTTGAGCTGATCAATGTGTATTTGGTAGCCGACTTAACCTATGGTCACAACTTTTTGATGCCCCACCCTCAAACAAAGTGGATCAAACTTAGTGAAAGTGGAGATTGGCACACAAGCCTGGCATGAGATGCCAGCATCCTTGACCTGATGCACATAGGCTCTGCATGCCTGACTGCAACTTCCATTGTGTCCTCCTGGGGCTTCTGCCTAGTGCAGAGTCTCTTATATCTCCTTTCATACTTTTATTAAGTTTAATCCAAAATACAACTAGTGGTGCAACAGATTGAGTACTTTGCACTATTGGTTCAGTGTGTCTTTTCCAAAGAAATATTTGGAGTCAAAATTTGACTCTGCATTATGTAATCAAGATGGCTGTAAGTTACAGTGGGCAGTCAGCTCAGCTGATTGATCCTCTGCCAGTGAGTTATGTAATTTTTTATTTTATTTTCTGTCTAGTTTTCTCACCCATTATTTCCTTTTCTTTTTCCCCTCCTCTCTCTCTACATTCACTCATGTGACTTGACTGACTTGTTGTCATTGGTTCTACATTGTGGCCTTGACTGACTTGCAATTGCCAAGGTACACTCTGTACATATGTTTACTTGGAGCAGTTCTATCCTCCCCACATCATCCATGTAAATCACATTGTCCTCATCCAACTATAGTTTCCTTATTCAATCATCTCAGCCTAACACCATCCAATGATCCTGTATGATGTAGTACATGGACATCATGTCTGTGTACTATGTCACTTACTGCTGAGTTCATCAGCCTTTGATCTTATCTTATCTTTGGGATAAGCATTCCACCCAACCCTACCATTCTCTGTCACCACTGCCATTACCCCCACTTCCCCCCTTGGTCCTCTCCACCACCATCGTGACAGTCTATCCCACTTGTTACCAGGGATTAAATATGCAGTGGGCTTCTACCAGGTAAGAGGGAAAAAGTAGCTCAGAAGGTCATCCTATACATACTCAGACCTAATAAACTTTCCAATTCAGCCACCACTACCATTTCGACAACCATGGTGACTGTATCACCATTGTCGTCCTGTCATCACCACCACCACCATTATAAGGGCCCTGTTGCTCACATTAGTGCCAAATATATACCTTCAATTTTCTGGCATTTATGCCTGTCAGTGAGGCGGCACCCAGGTTCAAAAGTTGATCTTGCAATTTTTCGAGGAATGGGTGAATGGCCCATGGTTGTTGGACTGAGCCTGTAGTTCAGGTGAGAAATGAGCACAGAGCACAGTTCTATAGGTATTGTTGTAGTGTGTTTGGCATAGTCAAACAGCTGGCTTGAACTATTAGTGACCAAGTGCCACTCCATAACATGAAACTCACATGTCATCAAAAGGTCTCGCACATCCATGGACTTGCTATCTAATCCAAGCTGGGTCTGCAATGTTGGGAGGATGCAGGGCCCAGCCCCATGTGGTACCATTGCTGAAGGATGGAATGGGCTGCAGTGCCAGATGAGTATGCAGGTCTAGGGTTGAATGTATACCTTGACTCACTGTTGTCCATAGCCCTCACTTGATTGACTCCTACCTACGTTGTAAGACGATGTTTCAACTTGCAAGCAGTTCAGTGGCCAGATATCTATGACAGGCTTGGTTGGTGCTGGAAGTTGGTTGAGGTGCAATGGTACTGTATGTGGTATGGTAGTACAGTTGTGACCACTAAGGTGCAGCCACTCTCAGCTGAGCTCAGTTAGTTGTGCAGCACCACCAAATTTAATTTTAGGAAGAAAACTTACCAAAAGGAGCAAAAGACCGAAAAATCAGAAGATTATGTAATAGTCCTGATATTGCTGAAGATTTTTGGTGTTCTTGATTTCACCACAAAATGCCTGCTCTGAAGAAGAAAAAGCTTCAAGTGAAGCAACAAAGAGCCTCAAATGGCTTCAGGTTCAACTTGGGACTCACTGACGACCTATCGGAGCTCAGCACTCAGTACTGACCAACATACTTGCCTGAAGAGGAATCCAACTCTGATGTTGACATTTTGCCATGCGTTTTCAGTTTAATCATATAAACTGTTGAGGAATCAGAAGAAGAAAATGTGGATCAGTCTGGATTGCCAGGTAGGACAAAAGAGACCTTACACTGCCATTGCAGACAATATTGAAATTGCACTCTCGGAAGTAAGTCAGAATGAAAGAATTAAAACAAGCATGCAGGTAAAAAAAACTTTGACCACATTTTAATTGTTTCCTAAGCCGTCATCTTTATTCAGGAAGGGTCTCAATGCTAAACAGGCAAAATATGCTGTTAAGAAATATTGTTCTCATTGCAGTGTGGGCCCCAGCATCATGATGAGCTTGGGAATAATTAATAAGGGATAACCCATCTTAAAAAGCTTTTAAAGACTGTATTTATTGGTTTCCAAATGTTTTAATCAATAAAACATTTATTTTAGATGCTTAAGCGCCCTCAGCTATATTGAAATCCCTCTATCTCTGCCCAAAGTCCAGATATGGGATGATGTCCTTACCAATTTTAAGAAGTTTAGAAAAGTGAGCAGATAACCTTGAAGCTTGAGTTGAATAGAGCACAAAAGAACAGTTTTCAAAAGATTTTACTCAAATTGGCAAGGGCAGATTCAATCTGCATCTCAGGAGCACCTGGTGGTCAGTTTTGAGCATTCGCAACTGTAGTCCCAGGATGCGATGCTTGAAGGTTCTTGCCACCATTGGAAGTCACGTGACCGATTGGGCTGCAGGCAACGGGACTCACTGGTAAGTCTTCTACTTGCTGGCAGATCCTGATACTGTGCAGATGTGCAGATGTTGGACCTGGACCATTGTCCGTGTTATCGACTGGGCAATAATGACAGTCCTACTCACACATAGAGCTTGCTGTCAACATGGCAAAATCTTATTCCAGCTATACAATCTCAACTCTGATTCATATCATCCATAATATCCCCTTCATAGATAAAACATTTTCTTTGGCAGGTGAGTGGCAAACAGTTTCTCCCTTCAGGAGCATCTTTAAAAATAGTCTATTAGAATGGGTTATGTATCTGACTAACTGTTAACTGTTTTCCAACCATCTTGTCACTTCTCCATCTCACCATGCAGACACATAATGAATATCGCTGGATTATCACAGATCCCATATTTGATTTTGTAGCAACAGTGTGGTGACTCAGCAAAGCTGATTGACATATCTTGTAGGTGCTATGCTAGCTTGAGACCAAGCTAACTATCAGCATTATGAACATTCTTTTTGCCTCAACTGTGGTAGAACACTTCAATAATCTTCTTATCAAGTCTGCCAGACTTACTGAGGATGATCCCAAGGGGAACTTTTTGTGCAAACACTCCTTTCTGAATATTTTTCCAGTGGAAAACCTTTGACAGGTTCCTTTGTTGTTTGCTCCATCATCCCAGTCGAGATTCAAGGGACAACTCTAGCACACAAACACTCTCCGCCACAGAATGTTGTGAAATTGAATAGCTTAGAAGAGGCTACTGCTGCAAATGCAGTCTAGATGGCTCTTGTTGTGACACCCTGTGCTCGCTCTTGGTATTGACGTCAAAGCCATCCAAAATATTCTTCGTAACATTATTATCTCTGGGTTGAGATGTTATGCCGATCCCCTTCTGCAAGTAGAGGAGCTAGATGGAGACCTGTCCATTGACACTTGCAACAACACAAGTCACAAAGTGTGATCACATTGAATAAGACGAACAATATGCTAGGCTTGTATGGCACCTTGCTTGTCTTACATGGTCCATTCATTTTTACTCCTCTGTCTGATATTGTCACATCCTCTCTGAACCAATATAGTCCAAATCTGAGGATGCTGTAGGACAACAGTGGAGCCTCTTGACAATTCTGATGGTGTTGTCATACCTCATCTGTGCTAATTCTTACTGGGCTTCACATACATAGCTTCTTTTGTTTCTAAAATGTCAAGTGTGTGTGCCCATATCAAGAAATTCAACCTCGGCACTGCTGCCAAACCGACCAACACCAGTCCCAGCCATCGATCTCACTGTAGGAAGGATTCGGACTTCTCATCAGTGCGTAAGGGACTTACGAGAAGTGTACTTTTGACTTGAGATCGGTGTTCAAGCACTGCTTATCAGTGGCCCACCTGAGATTGCCAGGCACTGATTTCAATTAGGGATCATGACCAGGCAAGGCACTTTTTTACACTGGTTTTCAGTGCATAATACATTGAATTGAAGTCTATGTAAATTACAAGGCACTGATCCAAACCATTACAAAACACTGGATATAGGCGTGAAAAATACTGCTAATTGTACAACAGTCATGGGATACATCCCCCCAGCTGCCATACCGCAGACTCCAAGACATGAAGTGAGCACAGGGTTGTCACAGGTTGTGGACAGATTTGAAATTCTGAAAGGTGGCAAGGGAGCCCAGGGCTGAGTGCAAGAGCTAGAGGATATCGGTTGAGATGATGGGGTTGGCCATGCATGATGTGGGCATGGGTGAGGAAGGTGTGGTGTTGGTGTTAGTGTTGGCGCTATTGCTGTTGCTGGTCACAGGCGTGGGCCACGTGGCAGAGGAGAATATTGGATGAGATGGTGTGGAACGTCTCTGGGAGGAGCGAGATCGAGTACTGCAGTCCGCATCAGCAGCTGCATCAGGACAGTGCACGAGGCTAACAAAGGGGACAGCTCACATTATGCGCAGCGAGGATGAACGGCAGCAGGAGGCGCTGCATGTGCGCGTGCTCCATTGGCTCCATACCGGGCCATACACTGCGCGTGCCCAACAGACAAGTGCACTGCAAGCGCGACACACTCCCCCTCCACAGGCCACCCCCACACATCCCTTTCCTCATCCGTGTGCTCCCTTACAATGTGCACAACCCACCGCCCCACCCCTGCCACATGCAGCTGCTCGGTATTCCATCCGTTGTCCTCCCAGCACATGAGGAACACGCGCCAGAGATCGGGGATAGCGTGTGGGTATCAACGGTTTTGTAACGTTTAGCCTAGAGTTCAGTAAGCACCCAAAAACCCGTGAAACGAGTGATGGCTAACCGGGGGTCGTCATCATTGTCATCAGGGTGTTTTCTCTTCAAGCCTGCACTGGCTGGCGTCTCTGTAGCCTTGCTCTTTCCATTTCCATTTGCGGCAAGGATCTTCATCTGAGCAGGTGGTTTGAAGGGCGAGCATTGTCTAAATTGCTATCATTTGCGAGGGGCCGGGCTTTGGTTGCATCTGAGTGCGTGAAAACAATCCGGTGGAGGAGAAACTCAGCTGGCATAGGTAGGAATTAGTTCGTCTCAAAGGGATGTATAGACGGTACCTGGATGACCGTGACTTTCATGGCTGTGCGCGCATGAACACAGGCGGGATGTAAAGGCATGTGAGCACAGGCTGTACTGGTAGCAAAAATGATTTCATTAGATATAACGAACCGTAGCATATAGTCCCCTTCGGTGCATACTGCAAACAATATTAGTAGAGATATTATGATATGAGCAAAGGGAAACCGGCCTTCATGGTAGTTTTGGGGAACTTGGCTACAATGCGTGAGATGTTTGGGGTCGGTTGTCTCATCTGGTCGGCCTAAGTTCCACTGCAGCCGCTAGTTGCTACGTGAGCACAAAACAGCACGATGGAATGAGTGCACACTCAAATTAATAGCATTGGCTAGGATGGAACACGTACACGAGATAATGACCGTTATAATCCAAACCTAGCAGTGAATTTTGAGGATCATCAGAGCAGGATACATTAAACAGAGCTCAACCAAAGGAACTCACGCATGTTTATTATACTTAGCAAGGTAGTAGCATCAGATTGAAGGTCAGTAATGAGCTTTCGGAGAGCCAGAGCCCTTGAAAACGCGTGAGCAATTCACCTTGCACCTGACCTTGACGCGATCATTTCGTGCTCAGCGCAGCTCTGGTTGTGGTATTTTGGGCTGAATTCAAGTCTATACGACATCTTGCTGAGACTGAACGCGTTTGACACCACATTGAACGTGATGTGGATCGTTCGATGGGGACATCGTGGTCCTGGTGAGATGACGCGTCTGTCGGAGTTTGAATGGACTGGACGAAATTTGCTCTCCCGCGATGTCGCGATGTCGACGACCGTGGATCCAAAATGTTCATGCCATGGGTGGTGAGAGGAATCCCTTGCAAAAAGCTTCATAAACAATGTATATTTATACTTTTGTACATATTTTGTAAATATTATATGACTGTGCCTTTTTCACTGAAAATAAGTGTATTTGAGTACAGTCAAAATGCACTGGAAATAAGTGTATTGAATGCACTTCAGAGAAGTGTGTGAGCAGTTGAGAAATTAGGCACTGTGAACCAGTGCAGTGCCGGGCTGTATTTCAGTCCCAGTGCCTTAAGCACTGGTCCGGAGTTCCTTCTCTTCCTACAGTGGATATCTGTCTGATATGCAAGGGCCGTGACTTCAAGAACTGCTTCAAGTACATCTACTGGAGCTACAACATGGGGGAACATGTGCGTGAGAAGCATCACGGGGAGACACTCCCAAGATGAATTTGAAGAGGAGTACATACATACTTAATCTCGGCCGTTGAGCTCACAAAGCTCGCTAAGGGCAAGAGTGTGCAAGAGGTCCACTAGTGGCAAAACGGCTCAGGGATAACTCAGAGGGCTGGGAGCACGGAAGAAGCAAAAGTAATAATAACTCTAACATTATTATACACGGGATGATAGTAGCTTTGCCATGTACATAGGGGAGGTTCTGACTGATCCAAAATGGCTGTCAACGAAAAAATAAAAAAAGTACGGGGGAAGGGGGGAGGAAGGGATGGTCAGGGCAAATCGAAAGTCCCCTTGGTAATAACAAACAGACTGGACAACAGAACTCAAGTCAAGGTCCTTCAAGCTACACTGCTAACCTCTTCTGCCACCCACCCATCAAATATCAACCTTTATCCCTTGCACTAATATCGGACTGAACAACCAAGATGAGAAATGCGCCAAAAAATGCGCTTTTGAAGGGGTGCAGGTGAGCTCGAGCTCACGCCTAAACTTACTTCGCGTGCTATTGGGGTCCCGGCCGCTCACGCGGTGCGGAGTACTCCACGGTTGACCTTAGTTTTTACCTGTAAAGGTGGATGTGATATCCTTGAAGGGGTTCACCGGCTTGACTTTAGATATTCTCGGTCCCTTCGGTCTAGCGCCGCGTCTACAACGCGTCTTGACGTCATACGCCAGAAGGTCGTCGTGCCCGCCAGACTGAAGAACTAAAATGGGAAATATGCCTCAAAAGAAGGATGAATTATACTCACAAAGGGCTCTACCGCGCTGTGGATATCAAGCTTGATCTTGCACTCGACCATGCTAGGCTTGCCACTCTGAAGAATCGGTTCCTCAGGCGGGTGCACCACGGCTTGCTTGTCTTCGCTTGGCGAGATGGACGTGAAACCCCCAAAGAGGTTCACTGGCTTGGATTTGGGAGTTCTCGGTCCCTGTGGTCTAGCGCCACGTGCATAACACGGCCTGACATGGCGCTTCAAAAGGTCATCGTGCCCATTGAACTGAGGAACCAAAGTGAGAGATGCGTCAAACAAGAACGGTAGATTTTTTATACCCACAAAGAACGCTTCCGCGCTGCCAGCGCCGATTGTAGGCGGTGCAAGGTGCACCACGGCTTGGTCGCCACGTCCGGAACGCTCCTTGAAGTTGCGCGGGAAAAGGTTTGCTAGCTCGCGCATAAGTAGATCCCCTTCGTTATTTTCATTACGTTGAACGAGGTCGTTCCCAGCTGGGATAACAACGTCGACGCCATCTTGAGAATGTGCAAGAGAGTAACTAGCGACTTGAATTAGCAGCTTGACAACGTAAATATCACCAGGAGATATGGACGTACACTTGGGCGAAGAGGGCAGCTCGAGCGACTGCGAAGACGATAGATGCGACCGCAATGGAATGCATTCGGCAACAGCAAATGTTGAGGACATCGGAGGTGGGAGATGATTGGCTACGGCAGTGCGTGAAGGGGTCTGATTTACAAGGGAATGTAATGAAGGATGGTAGGGTAGACTGAGGGACAAAACCACTGAATGACGACATGGAGGGAGCGGATGACGGGCTAGATATACTACAAAGGAGTGAATAAATGAAAGAATGGAAAAGTGGGGTTACGAAAACCTGTAGAGGCGTCTCGGCTTTTATTTGAGGAAACGTCATTGCCACCATTGGCTATAAAGGGCCATGAACTCCAGGATTTCCCGGAGCAGCCTCAGCCCGATCTCCCTGGATTATTGTGAGAACCGGAGAAGGAAGTACAAGAACATCATTCCCATCAGATATAGCATGATCTTGAGGTGCTTGCCAATGTTCGCTTGGCCAGCCATAGTCCTTTGCCTTCCTTTGCAAGTCCTTTGGCTCCAAAACATATAGGCATACGTTAGGTACCTAGATGAAGGTACTATTATTCTCTCGAGGTCTCACCCAGTCGATTGCTCCCAGTACCTCAATTTTCACAACGCCGTAGTGCAAGCGAGCCCCTCTGGCCAATTGACCGCTCGTCCCCGTAAACTTAGACGATATGGGTAACATCGACTCCCTTTGGGTCATGTTTCTTCGATTGCGGCGGGTATGCTTCGCGACCCTGCAATTGTCAGTCGATGTAGTTAGGCTTCCCGCCTCCGACACGAAGAGGTTCTACATACCATATATCGACTGACTCCGACTTTGAAAGGGAAGCCTTCCTTTGAGCGGATCATTATCTCAGATGTATCCCAGAATATCCGTAGACTATCCTCGGAGTTGGATGGGAATTAAGTATGTACGATTCCAGAAAAACCTCATAGTACCACAACGCGTCCACACGGCTAAATTTGTGCAAACGTTGTTTAGTTTCTTTCGCTGCGTGCATACAAGTTGACTCCACTGTTGTCGTCGCCCTTACTAAAGCCAAAGACTGAAGACACTTACGACTCATGAGCCATCCGTTGGCGAACGTAGATCAGGCTGGAACGCAGTACTAATAGCTCGGATGTGATGCAGAATATAAGTCACGGTCATCGTTGACCGTTGCTGATCTATCAGAGTAGATCTTCCTTTCACTGAGTTGCGTAAAGTTTTATACCTTCGTGATGAACGACAGTCGAGACCCTTCGTTTACTGAACTGCACATAGTTTACCGCTATATCATCTGCTTCGAAGAATCCAAGAAAGGACCCAGGTTGCCAAGTATCAGTCGAATGTTACGACTCGGCTAAGCCTCGATCCAATCTACGGCGCTCCGAACGATTTTCCTGAGAAAGCCATTCTTCCATGGAACCGTGCCTGATAAATGAGTCAGCTTGGTTAGGTACGTACCGTCCGTCATCTCGCGTGCCCAACGTTCGGCCAATGAAACCCAGTTCAATGCGGACCAGCGGAAGTTCACCGGAAAGCAATACCTATTAAGCCCAGTGACCATCGAACATTAGTGAAACTCACCGACACGCAGCGTCACTATTCCCAATACCCTTTTAGGTCACAAAAAAAAACCTATAATTCATACACGTGTTCCTATATAACTGAGTGAGTAACCTGTGCTACGCATGGGCACCCCATTAGGGATTTGGTGGTTCTGAATATATTCAAAATTAAAATATTTCTACATGGCTACACATTTAAAATCACATTATTCCTGTGTATTCAAACAGCCATTATTTTTTTGAGTTGTCCAAAGTCAAGGTACTACTTATCAGAGTTAGCAATACAAATACTTACTCAAGTGGGATGGGCCAGAACATCCTTACAGCAGTTTGTATAAGTTAAGGTGCCAGCTGAACATTTGAGCCCAGGCCATTTTGGAAAGAGATTATTAGCTATGACAATGAGTTTATCAGATAATCAAAATGTGTATGGCACATAATTATGGCTAATACTAACTAAAAATTACAAAGGTTTGGAGCTTATATTTGTTTCCAGTTCTCTGCCAGACTCAGAGTGAGACAGATGAAATGAAAAATGGTTCCAACTCTTTTCTTTCTTATATAGTATTTTTGTCACTAATTATGCCATAATTATGTGCTATACATTTTTGATTATCTGATACACTCGTTGCTGTAGCTACTAATCTTTACAAAATGTACTCAGGGTCCAAATTTGGGCTGGTACCTTAACTTATGCAAACTGCTGTGATATTTGTTGTCACAGCACCTTCATTGTCAAGTGACCAGTGCTACACATGGCACCCCATTATAACTTTAGTGGATTTCTATATTTGCCAATGCTTGTATTATTATTATATTGTGAATACTACATGTCACATGGCCTTGCTAACACTCAGCAATTTTTTTGCATTGTTCTATCAAAAAGTCAGCAATATGTCCAATAATTTGCATCCCTGATTTTGTACACAGATTTTCCTGTTTGTGATTTTTGAATCAGATATGAATTTTTCAATTCAGATTTAGATTGTTCAAATCAGACTCTCTAATATTGCCTGATTTGGACATGCATAGTCTAATTCAGAGTCAGATTATCCATTTGGATTGTTCAAGTTTGCTTGAATCAGAATAATTCAGGTTGTACAGTTCATGTTGGAGTGTCAGATTCAGAATTGGATTGGCTGGTTCAGGGTTGGATCATTCAATTGAGCATAGGATCTGACAGTACAGAGTCAGAGTGGGTGGTTCATGGTCAGATCATATTGTTCAGAGTTGGATTGGCCACTTCAGAATCAGATTGGCCAGATTGGAGTCAGATTGTCAGATTCAGAATCAGAGCAGATAGTTCCATTGGATTGTCCAATTTCAAGTTGATTCAGAATCAGTTTGGCTGGATGTTGTCAGATTGTTTGAAAAACGGACTGCCCAATTCAGACTCTGATTGCCCAATCCAAAGTCATGTTTGATTCAGAATCAGGCAATCCAATTAGGAATCACATTCATTGGTTTAAGTAACTTGGGAGTCTTGGATTGTCCAGTTCACTGGATGATTTCATTCAGAATCAGACAGTCCAATTTAGACCCAGATTGGCTGGTTCAGAGTTGGATTGTCTGATTTAGAATCAGATTGGCTGGTTTGAACTTAAATTGTCTGGTTGCAGTCAGACTGACTAATTCAATCAGATTGGATGATTCAGAGTCAGATTAGAGTTACACTGCCCAATTCATGATCATATTGGCCACTTCAGAGTTGGATTGATGAAGTTGGAGTCAGATTATCCAAGAATTGGATTGTCCAGTTCTCAGATTGGTGGACTTGGAGTCAGATCATCTGCTTTGATATAAAATTGGTCCAGTCTGAGTTGCATTGTCCAATTTGAGTTACAGCTGGTTTGGAGTTAGATTGTCCAGTTCAGAATAACAGTGGCTGGTCTGGGGTTCAATAATTTGTCCATTTTGGAGTTGGATTGTCTGATTTGGAATTTAATTGGCCAGTTTGTAATTGTCTGGTTCAGAACGTCTGAAAGTTGAATAATCTGTCCAGTTTGGAGTTGGATTGTGTAAGAATGTATATTCTTATAGTAGCATATATGCTACCATCTAAGGTATATAAGTCACCAGAGTGACTCATGGGTTGTATTATATAAGCCACCCACTAGGAGCGCTTGTAGATAGTGGACAACTATACAGTTGTCCACAAGTAATTAGATAAGCAGAATACTCTTACTTGTAACCACACAATCGCAGACACCAATATAAGATATTGGCTCAGTCTGTTTTGTGTGAAAAGTTGGATTCTTACACTTTTTTGACTGCCAATCAAGTTGGCAGCACTGCGATAAACCAGAAAAGATCAACTGATCTTTTTTACCCAAAACCAATGAGTTTAACACTCACCAGAATTCTCAGAAACAGTAAACAGACGTTTACTGTTGATTCTTCTAAATCAATAGAAGAACGCCACAGTGTGGCTGATAGATCAGAGATCTATGACTTCAATAAGAACTCGAAGCCAAACATCTAGATCTGGAGAGAATCCAGATACGTCTGGAGCCACAGCCAAGGGCCCAGACAGGAGAGTCAAGCCTGCCCACAATGTGGACAGGCAAACGGGAACACCAATGAGGATATCTAGTCCTTGTAGAACTACAACGCCCATAGCTTCCAACTCCATGAGTTGAAAGTGAGTATCGGCGGATCTAAGGAGATCTGCACTGGAGGAATCAGAAACAGACAAGATATTGCCTGTTAAGAAAACTAAAAGAACTTTGACCAGGTCAAAGTTACAATCATCTCTTGATGAGTCGAGAGAAGTGCCAATGAACGACACAGACAATTCGCCGGGAGTGCGAATGTCCCAGCTGCTGCATGTTCAAGAACATCACAGATTGCGAAGTTTGCCATCCCAAACAGGGACGGGAGAGCATGGGTCAATATGCCAGGATGAAGAAACCCAGCAATATGAGCATACAACCAGACATATTGCCTGGATGATTATGGCCCTCAAAGAGAGCCACAGACACGTAGATACCACATGTGGGGTGAGCCAACAAGCGGCTGAGGCAGCTTGTGCAGTGGACAACACCGCAAACCAACTCCAAACCTTAGGAGATGGTATGGAACTGTCAATACAGTCCCTGTAGGAGGAAGTACAGGGACCTTTATGTGGAAAGGCCCCCAAATGTGGAAACAATCCCAATAGGGATCGTGAAGTCAACTGCGAAGCTGAGAAGGCTTGCAAGAAATGAGACAGACAGAGGATGCCACCTCCATCTGGACTGAGCAACAGAAACATTTCTCATGAAACTAGTGCTACCCTAGAGCAGGATAGCATCAGTACGTGCCTGCATACTGAGGAAGAGACGTATCATGAGCTAGAGGCTCGTGATAGAGAAAATATCCACAAAGGAATTCGCAGATTGAAAAGGACATACAATGAGCAAGAAGTCCTCAAGGCAGTGACCCAACAGTCACTGTGAGAGATGATGAAGTCTGACGCCGATAGCGTCAGCACCATGATTAGCACTCACGTTACCATTGAACATGAGTTTGATCACTGGGATAGGATTGAAAATAAGGTGGCGTGACAGAAACAGTGTGCACTAGAACTCCATGCTAAACACGCAGATAGCCTAGTTGAGGAGGCATATATTGCCGGAGTCAAAGGCGATGCCTTCAACAAGCTGATTGAGTCAGCGAGAGTGGCTTGATCTGCCCTCAGCAGCAGTCATAGACTGAGGGATGCTTTTTTAATGGCTGATAAATGTCAACCATTGTATCAGATCAACAAAGACATTGTTGATCTACTGGTGCAACAGGATGTGAGTAATCACGTCCCCCACCTGCACAGGCAGATACAAGCGATACCGCATGCGGTATCACTAGCAGTTACAGATCCTCAACGGAGGGTTCAGGAGGTAGGAGGAAACCTGTCTACTTATGTAGATGGAGTCGCAAGGATGGTATGAGCTGCCCTTGAGAAACACAAGGACAGTGAGCCAGACAAGTCTGTGCTTGCTAAAGCCGGAGTAAAACTACCTCACCCAGCAGAATATGCTGGGAAAGCAGATCTCGAAGAATTTGAGAACTTCGTCTCAGGAATCCTGAGATGGCTAGGCATGAATAGTCTACTGGGGCCATCCAGCACTGAACTCCAATTGAAATATTTAGGCACTTGCCTCAAAGGCAAGGCTTTGGAGTGGTACACTCAAAATATCAAGCGTCATGATCCTCATAGTCGACTGGACCCTCAAGACTGCAATCGTTGGTTTGCAACAGCAATTCCTACATGCACTCACGCATAGACATGCATTGAACAAGTTCAACACAATTGTGCAAGGGACTAGAACTGTTCAGGAGTTACTGAACGATATTACGAAGTACGCAGCGCGGATGATACATCTGCACAATGAATATATGATCTGCAAGCGGTTCATAGCAGCGCTTCGAGAAGCACTGCATCATGAAGTCCTAAAACTGGGCTACACAACAGAATCCAGTTCAATAACTGAATTGTATGAGGCCACAAAGGCTGTAGAGGATGTGCCCTGATATGATATCAGGTTGTGTAAGATGGATTCCAGTGGTGCTCACATGCTGCAGGCAAAGCCCACTTCAACAAATAGTTGAAGTCAGGCTGTGCCAAGCTTGTCTCAAGCTCCCAATGCAGGGAGCCATCCTACAGCAAAGCAGATGACATATTGTCCACGACATATTGTCCACCTAATACTCAACCTCAAACAGAGACAAGGCAGAGTGTACCCCAAACAGGGGTACAAGTTATGCAGAGACCTGGAGCAGGAGCACCTGCTGCTTCTCGCCCTCTACAGAAACCTCCTGGAGGTTCAGGAGGTCAAGGACCTAGCACAGTGATAACATGCTATGAGTGTGGACAAGTGGGGCATATCAAGCCCAATTGCCCACAGTGGAAGAACAAACCGCATGCAGCAGGTACATGATTAGAGGAAGTGGTTGAGCACTCAGGGAGTGCTCAAGAAGGGGAGGAGGAGCCACAAAGTAGCGAATTAGACAGGTGAATGGACGTCCAGGATGACCATGAGAGCGAAATCAGTGAACTGGTCACTGATTACCAGTTGGAAATCAGGCCCTATCAATGGGATGATGACGATGATATAAGAACACAAAGCTTGTATTGAGCGGATGGAGTACATCCACTAGGAGGATTGTATGAAGAAAGGCGGTGCATATATGCGGCACAAAAACCAACTACCACAATTAGTGGTGGTTCAAATCGAAACAACAATTTCTGTACCCACGCCGTGTCAGTTTACCTTTGGAAATGGATCCAAAAGACAGTGGGTAGTGGTGTCATTGTTGCATGGCTACTTACACTGGTGTTCGGCTCAGTGTGCTTTGTTATCAGCAGCAACAAAGGTAGAATGAAGATGAAGATGAGGACGTAGCAGTGACGAAGATGATGACGTAATATGATGATGTAAGCGAAGACGAGATACAACAGCAAGTGTCATGTGATTGACAAAGCTGGCCTTGACATAGACATAGAAGTAGTAGGCATAGTAGTAGACTTAGACTTAGACTTAGACGAGTGAATCCGACTGAAAGAGGTGAATTAGTGTACACTAAGGCAAAACAGGCCTTTATATACATGAGCGGAACAACAAACGATGTGAGTATGCCATACAACAATGTTGTCAACAGCAGACAGGAGAAATGACTAACGGCAAGAGGCAGAAAACCAAAATAGGAAGGTGGTTTGTAATGAAATGGAAAAATGAGTCAGGTGGTCGAAGAAATGAATGGAAACATGGCAGTGAATTGGAAATAGAAGCCAGAAATAGAAGAGAAGTGAGTCACAGACAATAGACCATGTGGAACAATTGGAAATAGAAGTACAGCCAAGAAGCGAGTGAGTCATGCAGGGAAAATGAGTCATAGCCATCCAATAGGATTCCAGTTGATTGTCAAATATCTCCAAGGATGAGTAAGTGAGTTACTTGACTTGAAGACAATTCAGAAACATGTGAACCAATCACGACACTTGGATACGAATCTCCTCCAGAGAGAGAACAAAGATGAGTCTTGCTTGATGAAGTCCTTAGGCACATAACCATAGCAAATCTCTGTTCCTGGACCAAACTCTTTGATATCCCAATAGTTCCTGAGTACAATATGATGCCAACCATTCACTGGTTCATAGTTTGGGTTGAAACCGATGATGTGGAAGGAAGCATGAAAGACAGGGTCGAATACCCATATGCAATCATGAACGCGATAAGGAGGATAGGAGGGGAATATTCGGTATGGGCCTTCAGGAGATTCGACGTATAGAGGATAGTACCGGCGATGTGCAACATGTGGAGGAGGATTGGATAAATGAACATCAAGGGGAGAACATCAACTAGGAAATTTGATGCATGGTCCAAAATGTATGTCTGGCTTGGCAGTCATCTGAAACGAATCATGGGATGTGGTGGTGGTGATACTGGATGGCATATTGAAAATAGAATTGATGAAAAATAGAATGAGTGTGGAGATGATGTGTCTGGCAGACTGGAGGTAGCACAGCAGATGATGGTCTGGCGAAAGCTGATGAAGATAGGTGCGTGTGCAGTGAGCGTCTTTTGTAGTGTAGTAGGTGCTGTCGAGTATCATGCTTGTCAGTGGGGGTAGAAATGGTGATAGGAATATGAACTTTGTATGTTGAACAAATTTGGCAAGGGTGGCATGAATGAACATATTGTTTGACATCAGTGAAGTAAGAAGTCCACCAAAAGCGAAGAGAAATAGTCTTAGCAGTAGAGTAGATTCAACGATGACCAAGTTTGTCATGAGCAAGTTCTAGAATATGATTGCATCGAGGTTGTTCAAGTATAACTTGTAGTGGATATCCTTTTGAGCATCTCCAAAGCTTGTTATTTCTGACAAAGTATCTTCTGGCTTGCTGGAAGAAGTGATGTCGTTGTGAAGGGGAGGAAAATGTAGGAAGTTTGAGAGTAGTGAGGAAATCTTGGATATGTCGAAGGTGATCTTCTGCTGGTCAAGTATCTTTGACTTGATGAAAAACTCGCCACCCATCTCTGTGATCAATACTGTCAAGGATGGCATAAGTGTCTCCTGAACATTGCAATAAATAATTAGCTTCTGCTATCCATTCATAATCTTGTTGTTCTTCTTTTTGTCCTATGTCACTTGTTGTTCTTCTTTTTGTCCTATGTCATAGTTGTTTTCTTCTTCTTCTTCTTCTTCTTCTTCTTCTTCTTCTTCTTCTTCTTCAACATCTGAGTCGTCTTCTGCAGGTCTTTGATGAGAGAGTCCATCTGGGCCTTTGTGTAGAGTAGCTGGAACATGTTTGAGTTTGAAGTTGAATAGGAGAATACCCTCTATCCAGCGATTGAGAGTTGCATTTGGCTGAAGATCTGGAGGATTGATCATTTGGAAAATATACTTGGCATCAGTTTCGACAAGGAGATTCTTGATACCAGCGAGATGAATTCTTGAATGGCGAAGGGAGCGATAGAGACCATAGAGTTCTAACTTGGGCTGACTATATCTTGATGCTCGTTCATTGATAGGAAGTGAGCCGTATTGTACTGGTCTTCTTTGATTGTTTTTGTCAAGCTGAAAGATGATGAAACCGATAGCAATGATGGAAGTGTCAACTGCAAGAATGACAAGTTGTCCTGATTTGTAGTCGATGGTGATGAGAGAAGGAGAATGTGCAACAGCTTGCTTGAGAGCATCCATAGCTTCTTGTTGACGTTCATTCCATTTGAAAGGAACAATCTTGCAAGTGAGTTCAGTGAGTGGTCTTGCAAGTGCCGAATAATTCTTGATCCAAATATGTGATGTACCACAAAGTCCTAAAAATTCACGAACTTTGGTTGTGTTCCTTTGAGTAGGCCACTTGATAATTTTGGAGATAGTAGAGTGATCTGGAAGTCGTCCTTCATATGTGACTCTTTGACCAACAAGTAAAACATCAGGTCAAGCAACTTGAGACTTCTTTGGAGAAATAGTAGCACCACATTCTCCAATTCGATGTAGGATTTGATTGACAATGACAGCATGTTCCCAAACAAAACAACAAAGGCCTGAGTTTTCTGGAATAGCCTCGTAAGATCCATCTGGCTGTTCGTATCGAGTAGGAGGGCCTTTGATTCTGAGATCGTCGAGCATAACACCAACATTATCAGGGATTTCATCTTGTAGAACAAAGACAGTGCAGTTCTGGAATTCAGCAGAGGAATTGGTGTAGCCTTGAGGTAGACTTCGATATTGCATAAGTCCTAGTGGAGTTTGGAATGAAGTGAGATCACAGCTCTTGGGGTGAATACGTCTGGCATCATAGCCTGAGAAGAGATCAAAAACAGAATAGATGGAGTGTCCAGCAAAGGGAGCAACAAATGAGTCGATGACTGGAGGGAGTCCTGCATCTTTGATAGTAATGCCATTGAGTGTTTGAAGGTCGATGACGTGTTGTAAACCACCATCTTTCTTTCGAGTGTAGAACATAGCAGATCTGTATGAGGCTTGATTAGGCTCATAAACTCCAGATTCGATTTTGCCTTTTGTGAGCTTGATGACTTGTTCGAGGTAAGCTGGAGGAATAGGGATTTGGGGATTAGCCCAAGGGATGTAGTCGATAACAGGCATGATGTAGTCAGAGAAGTAATCTGAACAAAGTGTTCCTCTTTCCAAATCACCATATGCTAAGACTCTTTGGTTATTTGTGAATACCATCGTCATAAGCTTTTCTTCTTCAGGCCATAAGAAACCATCAGGATTGATATTGAGGATCTTGAGGTGTTCATGAGTGAGTTTTGCAGTGGGAATGAAGTCGGGTGGATTGGGTGATAGTACAGGAAGGTTGAGAAGGGGATCATTGGGAAATCTTCAAGTTACATAAGCATCTTCAGGGAAAACAGCTGGAACCAGGCAAATTCTTCAAAGTACAGGCTTGTATTTTCTGTTGGCAAAAGTAGAACTTGTTTTTGGATTTACTTGATTTCCTTGAGGAGAGGAGATATTCCGAATCATGAGAATTGAACCAGCATATATAGGACTGAAGAGAAAGACGAGGAAAGAGAATTTGAGATTGGAGAATGGGTATATGGTAGTTTAAAGTCATCTCAGACTAAAGGAGGTATTATTCTTGATCTGAATGTAGATGTGGATGGTGATTAGCTTGACTGAAAGATGGATGGTTTGAGAAGAAACCAAACAAAAAATTGAAGGAAATTAATACCCAAATGGCCTGAAACTTTGGCACAATATTGTTTGGATCACACCTCATCCATTTCTGTATCAATTTCCTTCAAATTTTTTTTTTTTGGTTTCTTCTCAAGCTGCCCATCTTTCCATCAAGCTGGTGTAAACCAACTAGCCAAGCCATGGGAACACTATGAGCCACAGAATGACAAGCTGCAAGCCAGCTCATGCGACCTAGAGGAGGGTGAAATACCTTCTGATGGAGAATACCCCAAACAAATCATCAGGGACTGGCAAACAGAACCAATGGAGAAATTCCATTGGTCAGATGAGGAGCCAGAAGAAAAGTTTGATGATAACCAAACTGAGTATCATGCTCACTGTTTTGGAAACATCTTGAGCTCTAAACTAAACTTGGGTGTTTGACAACCAAGGCCTAATCTAGTTCACAAGAATAGAAATCAAAGGACTTGGCCAGCGAAAACTATTTTGACAGAGAACCCAATTAAGAAATTCTATTCTGGTGGTTCAGAACTAAACACACTTTGTAGCAGGCTACTAGTTTTGGTGTATGGCAAGATTTGAAGTCACTGGAGACATGACACAAAATGTACCTAGAGAAAAGTGTGGGAAAACTGTGTAAAAAGATTGAATTTTGACACCATTTGTATGGTGGGAAAATTGAGAACAAAGTGTGTTTTTGGTCAACATTTGTTTGGGATGCAGATGTTGAACAGAGTTAGGATTTGATTGGGGTGAAAATTAGGAATTTGCCTCAGATTTGTGCCCCACACAATGCATTTTTGTTAATTTTATCACAATTTTCACTCCCAAGCATTTTGTAAGCAACATTACAATTTTCCTGCAATTTCCCCTTTGTTCTTGATTTTCTCCCTGGGAAAATTGTAACAGTGCTTACAAAATGCTTGGGTGTGAAAATCATGATAAAATTAACAAAAATGCCCTGAATTGTGTGGGGCACAAATCTGAGGCAAATTCCTAATTTTCACCCCAATCAAACCCTAACTTTGTTCAACATCTGCACCCCAAACAAATGTTGACCAAAAACACATTTTGTTCTCAATTTTCCCACCATACAAATGGTGTCAAAATTCGATCTTTTTACACAGTTTTCCCACACTTTTCTCTAGGTACATTTTGTATCATGTCTCCGGTGAGTCTTTGTTTGAGCATGCAAGGGTCCCAATCCTTGTTTGTTTTTTTTTTAGGGAAAGTAACTTAGGCAGCTAGGCCTGCAGGCTGATCTGAGGCAGACTCCAAAGATAGACCTTGAATAGCTTGAAAGGATAGTCAAATGAAGGGATGATCAAGATAACAAATTAGACAAAAACTTGACTAATTTGTTGAGATTGATCCCAAGAAACTGGAAGTGATTCACAACCTATCTGTTCCCCAAGGTATTAGGATAGTGTGCAAAAGACAATCAGGGCTCTAATGCCAACCAACAAAACTATCCATTCGCTAAGGTATTAGGATAGATTTGACAATTCATAGAAGACTAACCCTTTCCAAAATGTCACTGGTTCCCCAAGGCATTAGAGTGAGAGTAGCATAACTTTGTGAGGTTGTTCAAGGCTCATGCATTCCTGCTGCCCTATCTCACCCCAGACGGTTTTGACTGGGATTTAACACTGATACAGGCGGAAAGTGGTGGGTGAATGTGTGAACTATTGTGAACCACCGGAGTTGGCCAGAGCTTCTCTATTTCAGTTGCTCGTATGCGGTGTTACGTAATCAATCCTACAAACACTTATAACAATTTTTAACTTTCGTGTCCGTCACGTTTTACACCTCACATCTCTAGCAAGTCATCGAATACGTCCCCGAATATGCCTGCCCGCCCTTCTGCTCGTGGAAGGAGGGGGTCTGGTCGCTCTTGCGCGCCTGGCTGTTTGTCGAGAGCATCGCAAGCGTGTGTAGTCCGCCGCCTTGCTTCATGAGGCCTTCAGTGATCTCGATCTGGAGTGGGCCGTTGTTAGACTTGGACTCGCAAGCAAAGAGGAGGGGAAACGAGACAGGGGGATGATGAAGAGAGACGTACGAGATCACACATGAGCCGGTCGATAAGCGCCTCTGTCATGTTTTCGCGCACGACGACGCGCAGTATTTCGACCTTTTCGAGGTCGGGAGCAAGCTCGTAGTTCGGCACGATCCCTGCGCGAAGCCGCATCGGCGATCAGCATGTGGCCTGGGCAAGGTAGAATAGAGGAGATGCGACTCACATCCCTTGGTGCGCAGCAGAGTCTGTATATAGGACCACGCGAAAAGGAGAAGAGAAATATGTGAAACGCGTTAGTATGCACTCTCCCTCTGATCCGTGTGCACGCACCTGAATCCACTTCTGCTGAATATTGGGGTAATCTGCTTGGAATTTATCTGAGAAGCGGAAGGCAACTACCGGTAGACCCGGGACATAGTTCTGCCCAAAATATAATGGTCAACAACACACCGCCAGTACTACGACCAGCATCATCGCAGGATATCATAACGCACCTCGACCTTTGTCTCGTCCACGCCCACCACGCTCTTCACGCCCGCCGCTACACCCTCTGAGCCTACCAACCGGTGAATGTCAGATAAGACATGGAAATACCCGCTCTTCTCGAGCGCGCGCGACAACAGGCGTGCGTTTTGGAGGTCAGAAATCGCGATGGAGCGGTAGCCCTTTGCAAAGGAGGATGGAGGGTAAGAACGACAGTAGACGCGGAACAGACGGTAGGAAGCACGCGCACCTCGAACCCCAGATGGATGAGACTGAAGTACTGCGCGATGATAGGCGCGGCGGGACGGCTGAAGTTGAGGGAGAAAGAGTATTCAATAGAACCGAGGTAGTGCAATTCGAAAATGAGGTCTTTCGGGAGGTATTTCTTGTCTCTCCAGATCACCCACCCCACACCGACGTACGCTGCGCAAAGTAGGAAGTCGTCAGCGGAAGACGCGAAATCACGAATGCGACGAAGTGGAGCAAGTGTGTACCGAGACCGAATTTATGTCCGGACGTGTTGATGGACACAACGCGTGGAAGCTTAAAGTCCCACTGGAGTTTGGGCGTTGCGAAAGGCGCGACAAACGCGCCGGACGCGCCGTCGACGTGGATCGGGACGTTGTGTCCCGTTTTGGCCTCGTATTCATCGAGAAGGTCGCTCATTTCCTTCACTGGCTCGTAATGACCTGTCTGTGTTCAAAGCAAAACCGTCAGTCTTGAGTAGTGAGTGAGATGATTGAGATACGCGTACATAGGTGGAGCCCAGGATTACGAATACACCTAGAGATGAGAGGAGAATGAGTTCATGGTGCGTGCGGGCAGAGCATGAGATGTGCGTACCGATCGTGTTTTCGTCGACATAATCCATAGCGCGCTTGGCATCTAGCCTGTACTTGGACTCTTCAGTGATAGGCACGAGGCGGCATTCCACATCAAAGTAACGCGCGAATCTGTATCGCAAGCTGGCGTGTCAGCGTGGCAACGATGCAACAGTATCTCACACACTTCTCGATGGCGACTTGGGCGTTCGCACCTGGGGAAAAGGCGGTAAGAGCGGATGAGGCGGGTACGACAGAGGTATGCACGCACCCATGATGACGTTCGGACCGGGCTCGTGGATGCTCTTCCCAGCAGCCTTGCGCTTCTCCTGCCAGATGCGCTTCATCGCAAGCCCGCCAAGCTGGATCGCCTCCGAAGAGCCAGTCGTGGCGGTGCCGACGGCGTGGGCCGCGTGCGGGGCGTGCCATAGGTCCGCAAGCATCGAAATGCAACGCGTGTGGATGATCTCTGTGGGACAAACGATAACTCCAAATTAAACACGCGTTTGTTCGTCCCCCGCGCGACCGACTTACGCGTCATGGGATATTCGTCCTGGTCGATCAGGTTCTTGGACATGTTCTCAGTCATCAGTTTGTCGGCTTGAGCGGGCATCCACGTGTGCACGAACGACGCGAGATTGAGCAACGGTGCGCCGTCGAGTGTGAGCTCGTCATGGATGAGCTGGTACGCGGACTCGGCATCGGTGCCCTACAGTGTATTACATGTGGCAATTAGGAGACTAGGGAGGTATGATGGAATGGTGCGGACCTTGGTCGGGACGCGGAACTTGGGGATAGCCTCGGTGTTGTAGCGTGCGCCATAGGGGTGTGCGCTGTGCCCCGCGACTGTGCCCGTGAGCTTGTGCAAACTGTGCCCGGGGCTTTTATGATCCTGCTCGACGATGATGATGTTGATGTCAACAATGCGCCGGTAGTAATAGCAACACGAAACTGCGAAACTTGCCTTTGCGATCTGGAGGAGATGGTCGGGGTTGACGTGCTGTACAGGGGTGCGAGTGAGTGCAATGCGAGGGGCAGTGAGCTCGAGCCGAATACCTTTGAGAGGGCCATGGAGTGAAAAGAGAGACGTTTGGTGGGGACAGGAACTGATCAGGTATCACCGTAATATAGGCATAGAGGCGCCGCAACGACGTCAGGTGTTATTTTAGAACCCATTATTAGACATTATTAGACCGCCTGCCCCTCTACCCAGCTTTGAGCTCTGTTCTCGCATCACCGATGCTGCACATATCTGCTATGCCGCGTGCCCGCAGTCGGGGAAGATGGCCTAGAAGGGAAGCTAAGGTATAAATATTAGGTACATAGGTCATTCGAGGGTCATTGATTCATCTTTGGAGTTGCGTCTAGTGACGCGGTAGAAGCAGCGTGGTTGCCTCAAGGTTGCCTGTATAATATTGGCAGGTGCGTCCCTGACGGCTTGCCAGGACCTCCGAGCTCGCATCCCGAACCTATATACAGCATCGCGGGAAAAGAACATACCTTTCTCAGGGAAGTCATGTAATAGCATGCTCGACTCGGAACAGGCGTTGACTCAGAGCCAGTACCACCGCTTCAACATAATCTTCGTTCTGTTCATCCGCGCCAGCTTGCATCGTTACTGCCAAGTTGAAAGCAACTAGCACACCGAGGCACACCGCCGACGAAAAGCCCAGTAAGCTCTTGCGCCTTAGATTTTTGTATCTTTTTCTGCTGACAGATTCCCTTAATTATGAATCGCCGGCATCCAGCCTTGATTGTTTTGTCCCCCTTACATACAGACCCACGGTCAGCTCAGTCTCAAATCCAGGTGCGCAGTCCATCCCGTAGAGCCCGTAACTTATCCGGCGAGTGTTGTTGTGCACCACATATTCTCTGATCTAAAGGAAGCCGGTCTATCGTTCTCTTTCAATCCTCTCAATGAGAATGGAACAAGAACACGGTTGGGAACGGTGTCCATTGAAACATTACTGCACATGAAAAGACGTACAGAACTACTGAAGTCCAGAGCATTCAAGCTACGCCTGCTAATCTCTCCCAACAAAGCATACGTCCCTTGCGCTAAAAAAAAGCAAACTGCTAAAATAGAACATTAATACGTAGAATGGACTCTTCCCGCTGTGGGTCTTGGGGGTGAACTCGCACTTACCAACTTCGCATTTCCCGAATTAAACTGCGGGAGGCTGGGCTGCAGATGAGGTCGGGACTGGGAGGGGTTCGGTAAGCTGTGCTGGTTCACTGGGCTTGCTTAAGTTCTGCGAGTGCCGGTTTCACGTCTTTTTTAGGGACAGTGGCTGAAATGTAGCGGTAGGCTTGCTGTTCGCGCCCCCACGCGCGAATTATACTCACAAAGAATTCCCGCACAAAGGTTTGCTAGCTGGCGCACACGCAGATCCTCCTCTTCGTCGTTCGAACCTGGGATCACAGCGCCGACCCCATTTTGAGCGCGAGGTGCGAGAGAGAGTACGTCAATCAGCAGCGTAAAGGAGTCCTAACGCACACACCCCTGGAGGGAGCGGTGGGAGTTCTTTGTGAAGGTTGAGAGTGTTGGCAGGGGCCTTGGACTGGTCCGCTGGCGGTCTATGCGGCGACGGTAGCGTTTCAGAAATGGGGCACGCTGCCGCGCCACCAAGAAGAGACTCGTCGGAATCCGAGCCCGCACGCGTGAAAAGGCCGTAGGCCGATCAGCCACATTGAGAGATGCGCATACAAGAACAATGGAATACGATACTCACAAAGAGCTCCCGCGCACAAGTAGATCCTGCTCTTCATTGTCATCACATTGAACCACGCCGTTCGAAGCTGGCATCAGGATGACAGCGCCGACACCATCTTGAGCTCGACGTGCAATAAAGTGACTGGCCACTTGAATCAGCAAAATAAATACCACAGAGGTCTTAACGCACACTGGGGCGGAGACGGCAACGTGAGCTGCTGCGACCAGGATAGAAGCGATAGTGATGAAGCGCATTGAATACCAGAAAGTGTAAAATGAGGGTGGTAAACAAGGTTAAGAAGTGCAACAATATTTGAAGAAGGGGATGGGGGAAAAGGAGTGACAAATAATAATCTAGACAACTGACGTCGAAAAGCCAGAAAATGACATAGTGAAAAGACGTTGACATACTGCACAGCACTGGCGAAAGAATGAAGAAAGGTGCAGATGCCAGAAACGGGGCCCTTTTTTTATGTGGTCCAGGGCAGGGGTCACCGGAGGTTACAGCTTGTTGAGCTGGAAAGGAGATTTTTGTAAATGCGGCGTGAAATCCGAGCTGCGAGAGGTGCGCACCGGTGCGGGCAGTTCGGGAGGGCTCACAGACTCCTCACAGTTCACAGTGAGTAATTATGCATCACCAGTATGAGCGTGATCACCGGCGTTGTATTTTTATGGGAAATCCATCAAGACAGAATTGAGGAGCCCTACAACACTCCCAACTGCACAGCACGACCCATGTGTGAGGTTCCCGCACTCTCCTTTGCGGCGTGCAGTGGCCCAGGTGTTGTTTCAACACCCCTCCACACCCAATCTGCTCTGCCTCTCAGGCTCTCTCGATCTCTACTCCCAATTCCTCCGCATCCTCTCGTCCGCACCTGGCACACACATCTTCTCCGCCTCCACGCCCACCTCAGCGGCTGCTCCTCATCGACCCCCAACGGCGCGCCACGCATCGACACACGGCCTATGGAGGACCCAACCCCGTCACGCGTGTCTTGAGCTTGTGGTAAGTTCGAAACCGAAACCAGGATCACGCACATGGAAGAACCGCCCCACCAGTGCCCTTTCGTCCCATACTACACCCCTGAGCCACCGCGCAGCGTGGGTTGACACGTAGCCGTATGACACGTCTGTGCAGTCCGAATCTAGATCGGAGTCTGGCGTCGAGTTAGGTATTGCGCGGCGATCTAGAGGTCGCCGACTGTCCTCCCATAACGAACTCCCCGTCGATATTGTGTGGAGGGTGCATTGTCGTGCTGCCGCAGTGGTCGCCACGGACTAGAACTAAATGACGGCTATAGCTTAGGCGTTGTGTGAGTTCTTAGCCATGTATATGTTCGAAACACTGTCAAAGTGTGTTTGATCACGGTTAATTTAGAGTCTAATAAGTCCTAGCCTCTGGCACAGTCGGGCTCACCCTCTTATTCTGAGCTCATGAGGCCTCTTCCTTTATTCAAGGTTTTCGCCTCACTTCCTTTGTTGAGCACCAGCTGTCTAGGTAACAACTTTTACCCCCGAGCTCTGTCATTTGTCTACATGTCCACTGTGAATCACCAGCAATGGCTGGCTGAGTCCATCTAGCTGATAGTCCAGCCCGTTATTGTAGACGGGTGTCAGTTTTCACGAGATCATATTCTCTGGGCCAAAAGAAGCCGTTCTATCACTTTCAACTCTCTAGATGTCAGGGTTCGAAAAGGCTCGCATTGAAACATTACTGCACAATATACAGAATGACTCTAGTCAAGAGCGTTCACGCTACACCTGCTAACCTCAGCCAACGACGCATCGAATTAGCACTATTTACCCCTCAATGTCGTCCCTTGCGCTAATAAAAGCGAACTGAGAAAGATGCCAAAACAGAACATAAATACGAAGAATAAACTCTTCCTGCTGCGGGTCTCGAGGGTGAGCGTGCACTTACCCACTTTGCATTTTCCGATCTAAATTTCAGAATCCCTGAAGGCCCAAATTGAGAGATGCGAATAAGAGAACAACGGATTATGCTTACAAGGAGCTTTCGCGTAACAAGGGTTGCTAGCAACTAGTACTGAGGTTGAACTAGTCCTTCTTTTGCGGCATCTATCGCGCGGAGAGCTCCGATTTCTTGGTCATAATTTTAACGTCGTACCACGCCGTTCGAAGCTGGGATCAGGGTCACAGCGCCGCCATCACCTTGAGCTCGGGGTGTGAGACCTGCGTCCTCGGCCTCCTGCTTGTGGTTTCGGGCTGCCTCAAAGTCCAAAGGCAAAAATTTGGTACGACGTTGAAGGGCGCCGTTCGAAGGTGGCCCCAAGATTATCGCAGCGCCTGGACCGGAACCACCTTGAGCTCGACGCGCGATAGAGTGACTGGCGACTTGAATCAGCAACATAAAAAACCACAAAGAGGTCTTAACGCACACTGGGGCGGAGACGGCTAGGTGAGCTGTTGTGAGCAGGATAGAAGCGATAGTGATGAAGCGCATTGTATCACAGAAAGCGTATAATGAGGATAGTGAAAAAGAGTGAACGAAAAATTCAAATGTTCGAAGATTGACGTAGAAAGGGACGGGGAAAGGGGCGTGTTCTAGACAACTGGCGTCAAAAAGCTGGTGAAAGAGGTAAAAGGTCAGAAAACGAGATGAGTACATAGTTGAAAGAAGTTGACATACTGCACAGCACTGGCGAAAGAATGAAGAAGAGAAGTGCGAAAACTGGGCTTCTTTTATATGTTTTGCGATGGTCCAGGGCTGGGGTCACCGGAGCCCATGCGGCCTGAACACAAGCGACCCTTATGTAGGATCCCCATGCGGGCGGAGGCTTTGCCAAATGCCTCATGAAATCCGGGCATGAACTTGGCATGTGAACGAGCCAAAATCGAGTGGCTTGGCACGGGCGTTGTTGGAGACCTGCTCACGGGCTGCGTATACCTTCATGCTGGATGGGATATGGGATCTGACCGCCGTAGAACAAATCAGCGTACCTGGCCTTAGACTAAGGATCAGACGCCTTATCTAATCTTCAACGGCGGTCCCCGTCTTCACGAAGGTCCATCATGGAGATTGAACGTTGAACGTTTGAACAATAAAAATCAAATTGTACATCATTTATGAACAGTCCTCTTCTATCAACCATCTTCACAACCTCTTGTTCACTGTCTCGGATGGTCAGTTCCATGTCAACATATGAAAGACTCGGATAGGTACTATAGCCTTAGTGCCGGTCGGTCCCTAGGCTTGCCCTAGGGACCGACCGGCACTGGCGTCCAGCTGAGCGGCAAAGTAGAGCCACACCTCACCTTTTCCTTCTCCTCGTACCACATCCAACCCATATACACACAGACATTAGCTGCACTTACACACTAATCCCACTCACTCTTTGTCTTCCCACCCGCCCACCCTTAGGACTAGTCCACACTCATTATTATACTAGAGCATATTAATCTACCACTTGTACATTTCATTTACACTTACCCGCATACAATGAGCTTCGAGGTCTAATCGCGGAGAGGCCCGCCCGCCCGAGCGGCGAGCCCCACCTCTTCTGCGTACCACCTGAGCTAACGCGCAGTCACCCCAACCCACACAGACCTAAGCTCCAACCTCTCTATCGCGTCAACGACAGTCGAAGCTGGATCATTATACCAATATAATGACAAGCCTAGCGATTCGCAAAGTCTATTGTTTCGTCCAGCTTTCCTTGCTGCTTCGCTGCGTCGTGTGCTGACGACTGTCAGACTCTGAGAGGCCACTTGCGTCCATTGACACCCGCGATCTACCTGAAATGCCCTCTGATCCATTGGCGTACTTGTACACCCTTTCTAATTTTTTGAGTTCTTTGCAATTGTTCTTGGCGCCTGCCTCGAACTCCCCAGAGTCAGCCCACTCGCCCGTAAGTCAAACTCTTCTGAATTCAGAGTACCATATCTGTCTTAGGAAGCCATTCTGAAGCAAGCAGATCCGAGTTGGCTTTTGTTTCCACTGATATCATGTGTATAAACGACCCGGGACAAATCCTACCTTTTCAGGAATGCAGGACGCTCCAACGGCAGTGGTTAAAAAGATTGGAGAACCCCGTGGAAGGCAAAATTAACCAGCCTGAAGCGATGATGAGGTTCTGTTGGTAAGTCACTAATGTCTGACGCGGCGTTTCTTTGACTAGCAGTACACCCGGAGTTGGCTCAAGTTAAAGTCTCTGCGTTTTTCTCAGTCGGATCAATGAGATGTATGCACGGTACAGCCAAGTTGCTTCTCCACTTCTCACAGTTTACATAAATAATGAGCACCTTTTTGCTGCGGGAGGTCAGATGCTGGAAGCTTCTAGATCACAAATATTGCCCCTTTGCATGGTGTCTGCCATCAGTCGAATGGAGCACCAATGGCTATCTTGCCTTGGTACAAAATCGATACGCAAACGTATGTCTTCGAAGCGACCTTACCTCAGATCCACTTTCAATTACGCTCTTCCGCATATGCAGTGCTATCTAGATAACTACAGATATAGCAGACGCTGTCGCCCATCTCTATGGCAAGAAAATAATACACGGTGACATTCAAGGTGTAAATCCACAAAATGGAATGTAGTCAATAAGGAATGGAAGGCGTTTATGGGGAACGCAGGCATGTGTTATGATAAAGGCCGGGGCAGGCTTATTGCTTTCTGGCTCTCATGCCTCGTTGACAGCCACAACATCTCTGGCATTCTCTGTCCGCGCCGCTGGCTAGAGGTGAATCACCTCGAAATCAATATTGCCCATTCCAAGAATTCAAGCCGCCCTCCTTCGTTGATGGTTGAAGCCACACTTCAGACAAGAAACTTGAATGCATGAGGTTCGGCAACGCTTACACATTCTGTATCCATGAAAGTGCATATTTTATTTCGCCATATTTATGACTGTACGAGTCCTGATGGATTGTGCAGATGATGTTACTGTTGGTCTCTTCTATGCAAACTGATAGCCTAAATTTAAACCGAATCCCAAGTTCAGCATCAACTTTATTATAGCAGCTATAATAGAGTTTTTTCTTCCGCTCTATAAACTTATGCATATTCCAAATAATTCGATGAAAAATTGAGAGTCTGAGATGTATGTTGTGATCATGGGTTTTATTTTTCACAAGTACAAGTATGGGTTTTGATCACCAAACACTTGTAGAATTGCAAAACTTGTGAGTAAAGCTGTCTATATCTGTGAAAAACCCAATTGATACACTGTGTTACTAGGGATTGATTCAGTGCTAAACTTCAATGTTTCAACTCTTGCTGTTATTTCTTCATTTGCGGGACTCACGTTGCAAATTAGGAGATGAGCAAGAGATGAGCGCAAATCCTTATAGTATTATGTTCTCAATCTGTTTTAACTTGAAGGTCCGATACATAGTAAGCAATACTCCCGCGGCATTGCCAGCTGCGCAACAAGCTGTGCAGCTTCATTGTTGTTATAATATCGTTAATTCCTACATCTGAAGACTGAGAGTAATACCTAGAGGTATCGGTGAGTTTCGTAGTTATTCGCAGCCCATGAGCCCACTGCTCAGTGGCATGGCCGCATTATTAAGATTTTCATCGCCGTCCACAGCTTATATATATTGAAGAAACGTGGTCACGACAGAACAGGCACAGCAGCCCATATTGTTCCTCGTCTCCCTCTTGGTCGATTATAGCCCACTGCGCTCCCAGCCTCTCGGCAACTGCACAAATGTCTTCGCCATTTCCCCCCACGCCTTCGCAAGCCCCACCTCTCCCTGAACCTCCAGCTGCAGGGTATCGAATTGCATTATCCACAGACAGACCTTTTCCTGCTATAGATACTCTTCCCCCAAGCTCTTTGCACGATCTGGGTGGCCCCCAGCAAGTAATTTACGTGGGCTCTGCCATTTTCCCCTCCTCAATACATCCATGTAAGATCGCGCCATCTATTGACCCGCCTGTACGTGTACCATACGGCGGCGTGGAACACGAACATCGGGGACGATTTGATATACTCCCGATTGATGACCAACGGATGGAATGGGTCCCTACAGCGCATGGAAAAATACCCCCCGGTCGGAGGCCGGTCGAAGGAGGATATGAGGAGAATGGAGCGAGATTATTCCATGCCATTGCTTTTATAAACGATGTGTGGGTCCCTGGGAAAACAGGCGAGCATCTCGTGAGTAAAAGTTTAAACAATCCACTCTGTGCTGATTATGAGACATTCCAGGGAGCCGCCAATGTTCCCTTTGGGGGTGAAAAAACGATACAAGAGAACTATCAGATACTGTACGAGATATTTTCATAAATGTTGCTGTCTCACCACTCAGAACCGCTCACTTAGATGCTGGAGATAAAGTAACAGGCTCAGGCTCACGCTATGCCATTGATGTAGAAATGATATATCCCTATTCTACTTAGGTAGATATAACATACTTTACGGTTTGAGGAGTCCACGATGAAAGTGAGTGGGATTTTATGCACAATCGTGGCACAATCCATCAGGAATGTGCAAACGATGATGTGATTGTGTTGGTCTCTTGTCCTGCGCAAAATGATATCGCCTTTAAACTGAATTCAAGGTCAGGTTCAAGTTTACTTTATCTAAAACTAGCGTACAGCTGATATCTAAATCTGATCTACGCGACAAGATCCGACTGGTCGGGACGGAGACTGATTCGCCGTGTTCCAACGCGACCAGCGGTTTGTAGATCTTCACTCAGGGGACTAAACTAGCCACTACAACCGCCCCGGTTACACCGGTTTACTAGATATTAAGTGGGAACTATAGGTGGATCTGGGCGTTGAAGAAGCACCGTGCCTACAAACGTGAATTTAAGGAAGAGTACCCACGAGAACGAAAGACCCTCATCCCCTTCATAATTTAATTGGTACGTATTCTCCCAGTACGGAAAATGTGAGTGTAAACGGGATCCCCCTGGCCTTGGACTACTAGCTGACCTTCGGCCAATATTGAACTTAGGTGAACCTAGTGCTCTGGAGCCCCCGACCAATGACTCGCACATCAGATGAACGTTCCCAAACGAAATTATGAAATGTCAAACAAATTAACCATGTAAATGATGGCAACTACGGTGTTACCACGCATATCCAAACAACTATCATCGTTGAAATGAGCAATGATGGGAATCCAAGTTGAAGCTGAGCGGCATCGTTGAAACCAACTGTTCCGCCCGACCCGCCTCCACTCCCACCTCCACTCCCACCTCCGCTTCCACCTCCACTCCCACCTCCACTCCCACCTCCGCTTCCACCTCCACTCCCACCTCCATCCCCGCCTCCAATGGTTGGTTTCGGCGCACCCGATGATGCCTGGGCAACACCCACTGAGTCTGTTGATGCAGCGGCAACCGTCCCCGTCGGCGCGGGTTCGGACGTAACTAAGGGTAGAGAGGATGAATTTATCTTTAAAGTTGAGAGCGCAACATACGAGGAGAGTCAACATTGCTTCCTGTACTGAAAACGGCGTTCGCATTACTCGGTACGGTGGACAAAAATCCTATGCGAGGAGGGTCCACAGAGGGATGTGTGAGATTACCGAAATAAAACGCGATCAGATTCCTAAGGAGAAAGTCAGGACAACCCCCTAAAATTTGTTCGCTGCTAACGATTTCATGAAAGGATCTCCGAGTACCCAACTCAAGAGGCTTCCTGTTGAGGGAGCGTCTGTAGGAAGAATGACCCCAGAAGTACACTCTTGTGAATCATCCTGTGGACCCATAAAGTCAAGAGGATCAACGGGGAAAGTCTTTCCCCCAATCACGAAGGTTAGGTCTACGGGAACATTACAGGAGATGATGGGGTTTTCGTCAAGAGAGTCGGTGCCAGTGGAGATCGAGGAGAGGATGGAAGACACAACGGATTGTGGGCCCCCAAGAAAGGACGTTCCCTGGAGTAGCGAGGAGTTATTAGCAATAAAAATCAAGGTCGAAGAGCCGGATACTAGTAAACTTGCCGAATCAATCAAAGCGGTGTATCCGATGTTATTCGGCAGTGAGGGCTTTGCAAGTGTTTTCCCATTAAGTAAGACGTCATCAATGGGAATCTCCCAGCCTCTAGGAAGCGACTCAGAGAAAGTTTTGTAAGTTAAAATATTTTTTACATTGGATACATCTGCAGAACATGACAATGTCTTAGAAATTAACCCGGTGACTCCACAATCACTGACCTCATTGGGACCATTCGAAGGACCAGAAATACCACCTTGAGCTTCACTGTATAGTCTTACCGGCACCCAAGTCAGTGAGTTATTAGAAACACCATTGGGTAGTTGACCAATTGTCAGCTGGCCCGCATTCCCTCCAATTGAGACCGTGTCCCGCTGCAGGGTAACCTGTGACGCGTCGAATGGGCCAACTAAATCATCTTTGGGGCACGTACCGTGAACATGGGCTGCGCGAGTTGACCGCTCATGGCTAGACGGGATAGGAGTGGCCCTTGCTGAGGGACTGCGGCTATGAAGGCATCTGTGATCCCAGCTTGAGAAATCTGGGCTGAACCAATGGAGGTCTCGAGCAATTCGATCAGGATTTGACTCGAAGTTGGAAATCCAACGCCAAATATGCCGCTGATATGGTCTTCTGAAAGCCCTACATTTGTATTGTTGACTGCAGAGATGAACTGGTTGGTCATTTGAAGTCCCGCGACGCTCACCGGACCCGAATAAATCAGGCCAGAGGCAAATGTCTGGTGCGTTGAATCGCCGTAATCCATTTCAACGGAGAGACCAGTGTCCTTAAGTGTCGACTGCGAGATTCTTGGGGTCCCCTCTATGTCACCGCAGCTTGTGCCATCGCAGCCATCGCTGATCGCCCATAAGTCTGAGGATCCGGTGTCTGGAAACACTGCTCATCCAGTACGGTCGCAACATTGGGTGGCATTCATTACCGAGTATCACAGGTACCAAGGTCGATCCTACTTTCACCTGGACTGAATATTCCCTAGGTTACGATGTTTGTATGAGCAGGACTTCATTCTGCTATTTATGAACAAATACCCTTACAAGTCATTAATGTCCCCAAGACCTATTGCACCCGATGCTTGCCGTTTCTTCAAAGCTTTAACTTGAAAGGGCCTCCTTACGATTGGCAGAGTCGGACTATGGATAGCTGATGGACTTGAGGTGGAAGCCATGCAGCATCCGAGCGTTAGAACAGTCACGACCCATCGTCGTAATATTGTCATTGCCTTGGGTTGAGCCTGAGAGATGGGGAAGTACTAGTACTAGTAGAGATGGTGGCTTTGAAAAGTGAGGTCGGACAGCGAGAGCTCTGAACTATGTCACAGTACATATACGGTCCCAATCACCGTTAGTCTGCAAGGGTAATCTCGGCATCCTTTGGCATTCACACAGTTGTTTGATCTGCGAAGGTGCCAAGGAGGGGTATGTACAGTCCATCGATGTTAGATTCCAAAGGTCCGTGGGACTTTTCAATCTCCGACGGCCTCATGATTTGATTTGAACAACTTGAAGTTATCAATTCGTCCATTCTATGCTTGTCATTGCAGGACTCTCACCTGCCCTCACGTCGAGATGAGATTCTAGTAATATTGCCTTTTTTTTCCCGTTCAATACGAAAACTAAAGTACCGAAGTACAGCATCATTCTGGCGGAAAAGAGGCAGTGCTTCAGGCACTGTTTCTTCCACGATGGCGCTTACTAGCTGTCAGGCCTGTCAGGCAATGCTGAGATCCGTCCATGATCATGATTCAACATATACTGTTCCAGGAAATTGACGACAAATCTCTTCGACACTTTATATCAACGCATCCCTGACAGAACAGCGCCAGAAAAATGGAGAACAGAACTGGCGTCACCTGTGCCACTATGCCATGCACATTGTCAGTCCACGAATGATCAGGGTTGTATACGTGCAATTTGGGTTTCTCCGGAAGCGTTTTTGCTACTGAGGCGAGATGTTAAAAAGGATCTTAAACCCATGTTGCAATACTTCAAAGGTGTGGCGGAGCCCCTCTCAGTTTACTATTCTTACAGACTTCGCGACATATAGCACGACTTCGGTATGACACTGAGAGGTAAGTACATGCTGTTATGGTTTAGTTTATACCGAACAACCCAGTCCTCGCCGCGTTGAGCGCGCATAAATTTACAGTGTGACTCGCACCATACCAAAATAATTGGTGCACCAGCAGAGACCAGTTCATTCGATTAGCCTTGGATCTCCCTGTGCAGGAGCTCGTTTTGTCGTGCGTTTTCCTTCTGCGTTCTCCGGAGGACCCCAAGCGCCTTTGCAGTTGACGTGGCAATCTTTTTAAACTGTGTGGCGCGCCGTCGGAGGCCTATGTTCTCTTTGGGGATATCTGGTGGTGCTGCACCGGTCTCGGAAATGGAGACCACTGGAACACCCCACGGGTCATTGTTTTGATTTGGATGAGACTTATTGGAGAAGAGTCGATGGGTGTGTGGTCTAACCGATGACGAAGAGCCCAGCTCTAGGGAAAAGGCGAGCTTGAGCAAGACCATTGTTCCGAGTTCGATCTTAACACTCACCGTCATCTTCTGGTAATGAAGTATCACTTTCTGTGTCGTCTTTGTCTGAAAATTCATCAAAACCGGCGTCTCGTGCCTTTCCAACCCTTTCTAGCTTTCCGCCATGGAAGGACCCTGGTTCACCTAGCCAGAGCTCGTCTCCTCCGCGAAAAGTATATCTTTGTGTCTCTGCATCATACCCCACACGTTTCATTTTAGGGGAGAGATGGTAGGTGTCCTGCATGTGCATATTTGAATTCGTACTGAAGAGCTTGACTACTAGAACGATAAACTCACATCGTCTTCAAGAGTGGGTGCCGACATCTTCAAAACTTACGGTGGGGGAAGTGGTGTAAAAGATTGGGCGAAGGGGAGACACTTCAAGTCGCCTTTTATAGGCAACTAAATACCAAAGCCTCATGCCCTATGCCACTGCCACAATGACGACAATAATCACGTGACCTCACCTTGTCGGCTGTTTCATTGGCATTCGATGCTCGACTTGAGCATGCATTTGCGCTTCTGAGTCCATAATTTGCCTCTCATGCATACATATTTTTGACGCGAAGCGGAAGCACCCCGGAGCGAAGATCTTCATGGGGCATCATGAACATACGTGTTCAAGCAGCGAGTTCAAGGAAGTCAGAAATATCACCAGAAAGAAGTTTGTGCAAGCCTTCAAGCCTGTTAAAAGCATACCAGAAATCATTTTCATCAAGGACATGTGCTTGAGAAAGGTGGCCGTACAACATTGCCGGGCGCAGAAATAACAATGGCGTAGAAGGGACTGATCATGATATTGTCAGACGAATCTCTCCAGGCTCTCACGCAGCGAAAGAACAGCAAACGAATACGGAGTAAAACGACGCCCCCAAGGGAGCGCCTATCGTGTTTGAGCGCAACCGTTAACTACGAAATACAAACAGAAAATAGTTGAAGTGTGCATTAAAAAATCCCAATGGGGAAAAAGCATCACTTCGTGAGCCATACAAGTACAAGATAAGGAGAGGGTGGGCGGGACGCAAAAAAGCCTGCTAGGTTATGTTAGAAAACCGGGCAACGAGCTGCGTGCGGAAACGAACCTGCTAGGTTCGAGGTGAGGAAGCGGGCGAGAGGTGCGAATGGGTCCAGAGGTCTGTCTTATCAGCAAGCAGGGGTTCCACTCGGACAACGTCATCAGCGACTGCCTGAGCACGACGCTACGTATGTCTAAGACCTGCTCGTGAAAGTGAGACATGGAAGGCGGCTGCGTCCGTGCGCGGACTTTCGAGGCTGCGGCGAGAGCGAGCGAATGAGCGCGTGCTTACCAGCTAGGTGAGATATTCGCTATGTGTAAATTCGTACCTCACCTAAACTTCAACGAATCTCTCCAGGCTCTCACGCAGCGAAAGAACAGCAAACGAATACGGAGTAAAACGACGCCCCCAAGGGAGCGCCTGTCGTGTTTGAGCACAACCGTAGAAGATGTGTGAAAGGGGAGAGGAGGGGAGGAGGTGGTGAAGGGAATAAGGGAAAGAGTTCAAAGGCGATCCTCAAATAAGGTGTGGCCATGGAGAAGGGCTTGAAGCAAGACAGGGTGTTTCCGAATGTAAATCCGGAAAGCGTCGGATGTCCATCGACCCGCCGCCTGGATAACATCATCGGGAACACCAGCGAGGGCGAGGGCAGTAGCGGCTCCAGAGCGAATGGAGTGACCACCGAATGTGTAAACGGGACACGAACCAAGAGTATGTTGGAACAGAACCAGAAGATCCATCCCGGGATCGAAGGTACAGGGCCATGGCGTCGTATGCGCATAGGGATGGAGAGGAGCGTTTTTCAACTAATATTGTGTTGCCTTGGTAGTATCGGTCAGCTTTGTGGAAAGGCAAGAGAAATGAGAAGTGGGATTCAGACAAAGAGACAGTGTGGCGCATGGACAGTTTCTTGAAATCTCGTTTATTAACAGCATCGGCTTGTGTGAATTCAGCAGTACGCATTAGGGCGCTGAAGCCAGTGAGGAGCATGGAACGAAATAAGATGTCATCGTGGGAGGAGGAGTTGAAATGGTGGAGTAGGCTGTGGAGATTGTCGAAAGATAGAGGACGTTTTTGTAACGGTGGGTCGGAACCATGCAGTTTTTTCATACCATCAAGGCAACGAGTGACAAGAAGCCCGTTGCGTATGTTACGAACATCAGGGAAGTGTGGTTCCAGGTTGTTACAAATGCCAGATAGATAGGACCCGACAGATTGAGGTTTAATATGGTGACACATGGAAATGACGTAGAAGCTCGAAGTGTCAACTGTCGGTTCAATGGGGAAGTCATGTATCTTCACGAAATTGAGATAGGATTGTAAATGTGAGTTATAGTCTGAGAAGTAGAGAGTTCAATGGCATGACCGAGGGCAATCGCTCGTTCGCGGGCGAGTGACCAGGCAACCCAGAGTGGTTGCCTGGATTTTGAAGAGGAAAGAATCATAATTGAGCAGCCCCCAGCGCATTCAGAGGGGGTTGAAAAGTCTTGATTAACAAGAATGGGTGATGTTTGATGGCAAGGTCAAACAGAAGACGAGAGATAGGATCAGCAATGATGTTATCTTCACCGTTAATATGAGCAACGCGGAGTGAGATTTTCGTGTTCATCAGCACCCGAACTGTAAACAATAAAAGGTCATTGTAGCCAGAAAGGGCCCTGAGCGTGTGGAACATTTCAACTGAGTTTAGGGAGTCGGAATGTATCACGAGACGTTGTGGAGGGTGAGGTCGTTCGGCCACCCAGGCAAGTGCAGAGACAATAGCAAGAGCCTCGAAAAATAAAATAGTCCCTCGAGGGCTATGGTCAGGGACAGGTGAGCAGAAGGCAATGTTAAGCAGAGGGCAATAGAAAGCCATATGGAACGGAGTGGAATCACAGAAAACTTCAAGATTGGCACTGCAAAGGGGCCATTCGATTGCGTTCATCATGCAAATGCCGTCACTTTCTTCTATGACATCAGACACCCATTTCAAATCATGGATGACATCATGGTTTAGGAAAACAGCAGCACGAGAAAATTTCTTTCCAGAGATTTTTTCGTAAGATGATTGTAAACCAGGTTTGAGTAAAGGGAAGCAATTTAAGCTCCAGTTAATCCAGCCTAGAAGTCGTTGCCACTCAACTAAAGGGCGCCGCCGAGTGGAAGAAGAGTTGATGAAAGCTCGGATGGCCATAATAAGGTCACATTTGCTGATGGAGGGCATGGTAAACTAAAAAGCCAATAATGGTCAAGGAGTGACCAAATTCTTGTTTGTTCTTAGAATGAGGAAGACCGATGTCATCCCATAATTGCAACAGAGCTACTTGTTTTGAGGGATAGGATGACTCATATGGAGCATAATATTCAAGACTTGGGTTCATATCATATGACCAGGAGTCATCCATGCAGACCAACAGGTCAGTGATGTTTCGAATGAAGATGCATATCCAGATGACGAGGCTCATGAATGTGCACCAGATACAACCTGAAGTTCGTGATCCAAAAACAAGACAGCGATCTACATACCGCTGTCCATCAACAGTGGAAATTTGTTTAATCTGCCATTGGAAGGCAGCAGGCATCCGATGGTATGCAGCACTGACATCAGACTTCCAGAGCCAAGCAGGAGGACATCCATGTTTTGCTTGGACGTTTCTGAGGATTGCTCCGAAGTCTTGTAGGTTGTCCATTTGAACATAGGCATCTTCTTTTGATATCCAGGAATTGAGTGCATGAGGTCCAGCACTGTGATCATTCACGAGATGCAGTTTGTCGGTATGTGGTTTCTCGGCCACACCTATTGGAAGACTGTACATTCCTGGAAGAAGATCACGGCCAAATGATTCAGAATAATGGCCAGCCTCTAGCTCAATATCTCACTGGGATCACAGGAAAGTAGAACCAGCATCATCAACTGCACGTTTGGAGTAGTCGAATGTAGTGGGAGCATCTGGGTCAATGTTGGCAAAAGGCCAAAAGCCATGGCGTAAACCATGACAGACAGAGTGTACAAGAGCAGGGTTTGGATGTGAAGATAGAAGGGATTCGAAATGGTCAACATTAATGGGTGTAACTATTTTGAATAGGTCAGGATGAGATTGTATAGTATCATTGGCAGGACTAGGAACAAGCTCTGAGTGAGGTACAAATGGAAGAGGAGGTGCAGTCTCAGAAAATGTCGCAGAAGGTGTGGAACTTAGAGAGTTTTTTGACCAGAGAAAGCCTCGAGACCATTTAGGTCTCGACCACTTACTTGCGTTGGGCGACTCTTGCTCCATCAAAGTCTGGTTTCGTGACACAGTCTTTCTCTTGGTGTCTGGAACCGCATTTGAGACAGATATGCCAATATCTGCATCCTTTGATGGTATACAAGCCTCGGTTCCAACGGATACAGATGGGAGTGTTGGTGTTGAAGCATTTGGTGCATTTGGCCGGAGGGGGGTTCGAGAGTTCAGCTGCAGCAGGTGTGAGGATGTGCTGTGAGACAAGGTCGTTGAACTTGTCATAGGAATTGTAGAAGAGTCTGTTGGATCGCGAGACCCGTAAGCGGATGGCTCGATTGAGGTTGAGAATGTGCTGGTGGAGCATGGCATCTTGGAGTGCAGTGAATTGTCCAATGATGAACCTTTCGTAATCCTCAAATTCATCGGCTCAATGAGGGTAAGCGAAGAGGGTGGCACATTTGACTGCAGTGAAAGCAATGGCCCATTCGCCGTGAGTTTTAATGGTCTTCGAGGAACCTCTGTTGGAGTTTCCAGCACCGGAGTGGAGCACAATCTTGAAGTCCCCAATGGTGTGGGATTGTTTGTAATTCGGGATGAGTGTGTAGTATCCCAAATAGACTTTGTCGAAGTCAATGTACCGGTTGAGCAGGACATCTGACCAGAGTCCATCAGGGAAGTCCGGACAGAATGGTTGACTGAGGATGTCAGATTTGGCACCCTTGGAATCGAGCATGTAGTTCTGTTTGAGAAAGAGGGTGCGAGAGAGTCAAGGATCGAGAGGTTCGACTGGGGTGACGAAAGGAACATAGGCTTGCTTCCATGCATAGCAGGAGTCATCAGCCTGTTTCTTGGATCTGGTAACTCCATCCTCATCAACAATGTCTTCCTTGCTTCGTTTCGCCGAAGATATGGTCGGTTGTGTATTTGTTCCTTCAACGTAGGCATTTTGATCTCCTTTGTCCGCTCCTTCGGAATTTGTCGAATGGTAAATGGGAGGATGGATCTGGATCCCGCGTTGTTCAGCAATAAATCTCTCTCTGTTGATGTCAAGGATCTGTTCAATGAACCTGATAAGCGCTGACTCAGAGGCTTTGCCTGATAATAAGGACGTGAGCTTGAGTGTCGCACTGGTAGGGGTGATGGATCCTTTCTGAAGATCGTCGAGAATCCCCAAGCAAGTCTTTGAGAGAGTTTGTTCTGGGGATATGTCGAGGGGCTGCGATCCGGAGGCATCTGGGTTAATCTCAGGCGTTGGAGTTCCTGTCATGAGATGTAGATGCACTAAGAGTGGATACACGCAAAAAAGCCTGCTAGGTTATGTTAGACTAACCGCTAACGAGCTGTGTGCGGAAACGAACCTGCTAGGTTCGAGGCAGGGAAGCGGGCGAGAGGTGCGAATGGGTCAGAGGTCTGTCTTATCAGCAAGCAGGGGTTCCACTCGGACAACGTCATCAGCGACTGCCTGAGCACGACGCTACGTATGTCTAAGACCTGCTCGTGAAAGTGAGACATGGAAGGCGGCTGCGTCCGTCTGCGGACTTTCGAGGCTGCGGCAAGAGCGAGCAAATGAGCGCGTGCTTACCAGCTAGGTGAGATATTCGCTATGTGTAAATTCGTACCTCACCTAAACTTCAAATTATCATGAGGGAAGTATCTATAACTCACTGGGGTTCATCTTATTCTGAATGTGGAAAGGGATGCGGTACATATATGCCCTTAGCATAAGCGCATGAAATCAGGACTTCCGTGGATGGAGACCCATGTGTGATACCATGATCAACAAGGCTTTCGACAATTACAGGAATAGCCAAAGAGAGATCAGATGACATGAAGCAATCGCTCACACACCTAGTATTGCATGAGTAATTAAATATAGCGCAATGGGACGTCGTCAAAGCTGTCTTGAAGACCACCAGGTCACGGAACAATAGCTTGATCCTCTTTGCAGATTCCATCGCCCTTCAATTTTTCCTTGATCCCTGCGAAGTTGAAAGTTGGATTCGATGATAAGGGGACAAATCTTCGAAGCTTAGGGAGTTTCGTTGATGTGTTTCACAGAGGTTGAGATTGTCCTGGAATGGGCAACAGTAGCTTGTCTGTCTAGGGAGGTGGAGATTACATCGGCCTGTGGTTGGGAATGAGGGTGCTTGAAACGTTTCGTTTGTCGTGAAGACAAGATTCTTGATTGGCAATTGACCTGGTCCGGTGCATACGCCTGCACTAGGAGCGCACCTGGTACGTAGTGCTGGTCTTGGCCATATTATTATGAAGCTTCGAGTTGTTGGATAGGAATGACCTCGAAGTATACTAGTCTCCGATCGTGGAATACATCCTGGTCTACTAATATGGAGGTTTCAACTACAGTGGATTTCACCCCGTCAAATATGCAATATTTCACCATTAATTGTCGCTTATTTCATATGGCAATATCATAAGGTGTATTTAACTCACATTGATAAGCAAAAATGCTTGATAATCTTTCCTGGAAAAAAAATTGAGAAAGGACTCGGATGTGGCATACTAAGGTTGTTTCCTTTTGTTTCGGGACTTTCCAGGTTTGAGATTATAAATATGTACTCAAACATTCTTGGAGTCTGGGATTATGAAGGGTTCATAATGTAATTTGACGTTGCGGATCAGGTTACGAGATTTACTATGTAAAGCTGACTTTGGGGTTTAAAATAGGGTTCCGTTAAAAAGGAATTATTTATTAACTAACAGGATAATAACATCAGGGCCATTGGGCCTCTTATTAACAGCATGTTATTAACTGTTATTAACAGGGGTCTGGGGGTGACAGCCCCCAGGAGCTCCGACGGTTTTTAACCGTTAATAACAGTTAAAAAGTGCTAAGTATTGCTCTGTTATTAACCGTTACTAACGTTAATAACTGTCAGGACCAGCCCCAGCTAACTTCGGGCTCTACCTCTGCCATCTCTATTATTTCAACCCTATTCTCCTTCTTGCGACGAGAATATGAGTTTGAATCATTAGCAAGCATATCCTGTAAGATGCTGGAACCTAGATTAACTGAGGATTCAACATCGAACGATTCCGTTGAGGCATCCAATTTTTCCATTTCGCCATCCAACCAGTCTATTGGTCCCTCAGGATCTTCAATGGTGTCCAGGTCTTCCTGTGTGTCTACGTGTTGAGCAGAAGTTGGAAGCTGACCACATTTGAGATTCAGGTTCAGACTGCCAAACTTCACGACAGGTCGAAGACGTGTTCGTTTCTGAAATTCCGGTCAGGTTGCGATGGCAGGGACTCAAATACAAGGGTTTGTACCATTGGATCCTTTCGATACCACTCACGCACCTGAGCCATGTCTACTACAGTAGAGACCAACTGCCGGTTACACAGAGGACTGTTTAGCCATGTAAATGTAGACATTGTTCGTTCATCAGCCATCGAACTCGGCATTACCGAAAACAACTTGATTGCGACGAACTGTGACATGTGTGAGCTCCATATCAAGATTTTTAATGGTGTCAGTGTGCCTACGGCAAGCATGTTTGCCAGCAGGTGGTCTGCTATGGTGCGCCACCAATCTAAAACCGATTGGTCTTCCTGGATAGGGTTGGCAAAGGGAAACTGTTCCCGTGCATATGAGGCGAACTGAGCCTTGAAATTGGTGCTGACTATCGCAGCACTAAGACCCACAAGTGAGGGATGTCGTTTTGACCGGGAGAATTCATTCTGCAATAGAGTGCCTAAGTAATTACCTACACGTCAGAAATAGGGGCTCTTCGTTGGGTCATTGGGGTCTGGCAAAACACTAGGTTTGGAGGATTTTCCTGGTAGTGAAATAATAGTATTAGAAAGCGGGTTTGGTTTGAGGAGGATGTGTGAGTTCTGGTAACCTGTGAGGGGACTTATGTAAGCACGATGGTCTGACGGAGACCAGGGTTTTTTTGGAGAGCAAAGGACTCACGAGGATCCAGATAAAATGCAGCAACATAGACGTCTCCTTGACCATCCTGAAATAACTCCCTAAAACGATAGTTAATGATTGTCCGAATTTCACTTGCTGTTGGTTCATCCAAGTCATTCTCAGGATTATCAATCACATCCTTGACCGATGCAGTGATAGCAAGCCAAAATACATAGACGTCAGATGCAGTGAGATGTGCAGCCTCGAAACAGAGAATAGCTTTTGCAAATGGCAGCAAAATCATAATCAGTCGATTCAAGCGGAATGCAAAACGTAGTGCTGAGCTTGACTCCTCAACGAACAAGTGATTTGCTTTCTTAATGTGTGGTTAATGATTGAGAAGTTTCCAAGGGCTGAGAGAAAGCCACTTACTTTGATAGTGACCTGGTTAGTGGAGACTAAGTGTCGGATTGCTGGTAGGCAGCGTTGTACTGATAGTGCGGCCCAGCAGATGGTGGCAAACCGTGTTTTACCAATGCTCTCAAGGCCATGCCCCAGATCCATCTCAGCTCAGGTCTTTGTTAATAAGGTTGTTGAAATGGTGGAATGTTTGAAATGTGATAGTACTTGTCTGATTTCTTTGATGGTCTAAGGAGAGAGAGAGAGTTCAGCCTAGTAATGTAAGCAGTGGAAGAGAACACACACCCCCACAAAGGTCAGTAGCTTGGAAATATCCTTGCATGGGAGGTTGGTTGCATGTGTGGCATCATAGAAGCTAATCAGAGTTGGGTTCTGGTTGCACACACTCAGGCGTGGTTTTTTGGCATTACTAGCACTGTCGGAGGCAATTGCGGAGAAGTGCTCAACACCAATGGAATCAATGACCTGAGGCAGATTGATTTCCTGTACAGCACACAAATGTGTGACATACCTCAGTGATAACATTTTCAATGTGTTGAGCAGTGTGTGACACATCGGATGCCTCATGGCCTCGAACCAAGTACGATTCCTGATCAGCTGTAGTGACATTGATTGTCTCGACAGATTGTGGTCGACGAATAGACCCCCCATCAAAACTGAGCGTCAAGTGATATTCATTTGCAAGAGCTTAACCTGTTCATGTCTGACACGACTTGCTTCAGCAGGGATTTGGGAGCCTTCGATGGTCGATGCTGATGATGGGATGTAACTCGGTGATGCAATTTTGAACACATCCTTCCACTCAGCTGAACGGACAACTGATGGAGCGATCCCTGTGGCGCATATTAGCTTCATAATGGCAAAGTCCGGTTGGCATTTGTGATGATCATGGCCGGCCTTGCCAAAAAAGTCGGTGGGTGGTTTGAGAGCTGGAGTAGCAGTGCCGGGCTTGAACCTCTTATGGCAAGGCTTTGGTGGTTCTGGTATAGTATCAGCCTCAACCTGGGCACCCAGCGAGTCTGCAGCTATCATTTGGCTGGCCTCCCTGCGAAGTGGAACCTCCAGACGTGAGCAATTGGTGGCATGTTTTAACACTCGTGTCCGATTCCGTGGTGCTGCCCATGTCTGTCGACACCCAACCCCCAGGCAGCGAAATCGGGGAACCATGCTGCCATCAACTTGTATGATGTGACATTTCTGTGAGATCTTACGGAGGAGTTTCTCTGCGGGGCATCCTCCTTTTGCAGGCCTGTCATCGTCATCTATAAGTGTTGCGAAATCAAACCCATCGTGCTCTTCATCGCTTCCGATGTCCACACTCGCTGAGGCTGTCTAGAGGGTTCGTGAGCAGGTACATCGCACCACTCCATGACACGCAGGCACATACTCTTTTGTGACTCTTTGGTTTCAATGTAAAGGGCTTTCCATTGACCTTTTTTTTCATTTTTCCTGCAGTTCCTGTAGGCTCATTGACCATGGGATTGCTTTTTGACGTATCTACTTGCATGGCAGAATCTCCTTGGGTATGTGATCGCTTCTTCTCAGGACTCACAGAGGGGGTTCTGCTAGGATGGTGGACTGTACGTTTGAGCAATGGTACACTAATGCCCGCCATTGGCAGTTCGGCAGATAGCTGATTCTGAAGATTGGGAGACGGTGACAGGGGTGCGTGACTTCCCAAATTTAAAATGTTCTCCTGGGACACTTTGAGGGCGGATAGTGATTGAAGCAAGCCATCTGACACCTGTGCTTTAACAGGGGTACTGGGTCGTGACGGCGGCCGCAGGGGGTACACAAACGTGAACCTTGCATTAGTGATGCGAGGCGTAAATGCTTGATTCTGGTGTCGCAATATATACATAAACCACAACATATCATTGTACTCAAATAAATGAAACTCACATGTTCTGAGTGCCGATTTATAACCATGAGGAATTGCTCTAATCGAGCATAATCCACTTCACTTGAGTTGATAAGAAGTGTCTCTGGGAAAAAGTGATGATGGAGTGCATTCACCATCAAAATCCGGAACGAATAACCATCCACTTGAGCAGTGGACTTCAAAGGTGACAGCGAAGTGATTGAGACTCCATGTCGAGTCATCCACCAAAGCATTGCTGACTCCAACCACTCTGGACATGGGTTTCGCTTGGAATCACCATACCAAATTTTCTTACGAGGTACATCCACAGTGATGGAAACCCAATGATTGTTGTCCACGAATGCCGCCCCAGTTACCTGCTCGCATGTTCCGTTTTCTAGACTGGTGCCGATACGCTTGACCCAGACACACTGCTTGCTCTCATAGTGAGTTGGTGTGTCTTCACATGTCCCATGAACCTGGTGCAACCGTACAAAGAATGCAATGGGTACCACTTCGACCTTATTGGCCAACGCAGGTGAAAGTGCAATGCGGTTACAAAGTATATGCATCATCTGAGTGATTTGCACATCGGACATCCAATGGCGTGAGCAATATCGCCATAGTTCCGTGATACTATCTTCATCGTGTTCGAAGCCAGCAACATGGCCTGACCAAGAAATATCTGAGAGCACACGGATAGACTCCTTCACCAATGTCTGTTGTATGCCTATTTTCGCCATATTGGATACCTTAATCAGGTGAACATTCGCCACCATCCAATGTCGCAGGACTGATGACCAAAGTGAATCCATGGCAGCCCAAAAGGTGATTATCCAGAGTGGATATCGAGTGTGTTTGGCCTTAGCTGTGGAGGGGAGATGGGTATAAGTCACGGATACCATTCCATCAGTCCAAGCTTGATCCTTTGTCTGTATGATCTGCTTTAACATGTCAGCTGGTGGAAAGTGCAGTCGTTCCAGCTCTTGATAATCAATAGAATCGGTGGGGCGTTCACGTGAATAGAAAGCCTGTACGTCCATGTTAACTGCCATCTTGCTCTGAGATGGGAATACTCCAGCAAACTCTAAGAGCTCCCGGACTGAGAGCCTTTTCTCCGGCAGAAACTTGATTTGTACATCTGCCGGAAGCTTGAAAACTTGTTCAGCCTCATGGCGAATAGACACAGGAGCATCTACGAAGGCATGATTGTTACCTATCCAGTCTTTGAGCGCCATGTTAGGCATGGTGCTATGGTCGGCCCCTGTGGTAGCGCAGAGAGTTCAAATCTAAGAGATTTTGCACCGTGCACACGCTGATCCTTATATAGCTGAGATCAGGCCATTCGGCTGTATTACATCGAGATCGTCAACGGGTGCTGGCCAAATCCAGGCTGAAGAGGCCTTAGCTCGCTGCGGGAGACAGTGACCGAACCTTAGGCTGAGTTTGAAGATATTTACCTATATTTACCTCCCTAAATCCTATGTGAGATATTAACCGGTTATTAACCGGTTATTAACCCTGTTAATTAACCGGTGTTAATAACAGAGGCGTTCTTTACGGAACCCTAGTTTGAAACACCGCCTTTCAGATCTTGTCCTCCGACTCGCTGCAATATGGCTCAAAGTGGAGGCAATCGAGCACGTTTCTTTGCGCAGCCCAACGGCAACAACGATGTCATCACTTTTAATTCAGACACGTCTGGCGACGAGGGGATTGTGTCCAAACTTTCCTCCAAAGTTGAGTCAATAATTCCTGAACCGAACGTCACCGCGATGGACAACAACTCCAATGGAGCCATGATAGCATTAATTTCTAAGAACCAAACTCCGAGTCACCTTCCGAGCAACTCTCAGGACGAGATCATTGCCCAGGGGACCCGTACGATCGAGACAGAGACACTTTTTAAGACAACAAGGGAGAAATCTGGCAGACTGAATGTGTCAGGATTGGTGAAGCGTAAGGATAGCGGTGCAAATAGTATCAAACTCATATCGCAGACTGCGACTATCAAAGAAGTCCCTGAAAGCGAAGGATTTGGCACTCGCTCTCCCGGCCAGTTTTCGGGCACAAAAGTGATATCAAAAAACAATGTATCTTCTTTGCCTAGATCACCCCTACCCCCACAGTCATCCGACCAAACATATTCTACTTCCATCATGCCACCTTCTAATCAGCTTGTTTCCGCTAAGATGCCTCGTCATAACATCGACATTCCCCAGGAAGATATGTCCAAGATGCCGCACTCATCCCATACGGATAAATTCGATGAAAATAGCTCTCGTCTATCCATTCATTCCGATGACTCGATCAAAAGTCTCACCACCGCGTTCAACAGAAAACACTCAACTAGTTCGAAGCCTTCTATAAGATATGCTAGCCCCAGCCTCCAACTAAGGAATAGAGGAGGTAGAATTGAATCTTCACGATCTAACTCTGAACAAACACTAGCAGCCTTTTCCCGGGTCGCTGAAGCACGTAGTCGAATGATCGAGAGCCATAACTATTCTGACGACGACGTTGATGAAGCTACATACCAAGATCCTCAAATATATGCTGGGTCTATGCGAGAGTTACAACAGCAAGGCTTCTTTGAACAGAGGGGTGAGAAGAGGCTCAACGAGCAGACCGGAGATGATTTATCCGAGGCAAGGGGCAAGAGGGCAAGGACAGAGACATATGAGGTGCGTGACCGACCATGACTCTGCTTGATAACTGGTTCGCTGAGTATTACTGTTATCACGTATTGTGCAGACTTTATCTAATCGTAGCATTAACTCTCCCATGTCTCAATCACTGGAACCTGACTCCGGAGAAAATCAGCCTAATTTTTCACAGAGAGCGCTTCCCGGGCCACCTGCCGATCATCACCGCGACGACGTGAGGCAGGATCCTCAGCTAAGAGGATTTCTGGGGCACGACGTGGACGATTACTTGGTGTCACATACGGATCGGTATGAGACTGCAAAAAAGCGTTGGTCGGACTGTTCGAGGGAGGAATGGGAAAGGGGCGCAGATGGTGAGTTGAAGAATGATAACTGGATACTTCCTTTCCTGCATTTTCTTCTATTGACGCTTTCGATACTCCTTGCGGATACCAACGTGTTCATTACTTGCTGACAGAACTGGTTGACAAATTCGCCAAAGTCTTTGATTTCGTAAGTATTTTCCATGTACGAAACCATTCATACTATATTTTGCACATTTGCAGGTAAAGGAGCATGTCAAGTAAGTACCGCTATTTTTGGAACTAGCACTCTTACCCTCCTTGTTTCGGGGCGTATTCTAGGCGAAAGGTTACTCTTTACGCCGCTTTGCACGTCAAGATCGATGATCATCAAAAGGACCGCGAAAAGACTGCGGATATGTTGAAAACCGCCAAAAGCAAGCTTGTAGCAAAAACAGGAATTGTCGTTGACGAGGGCTAGCTGTAATAGATTGGACGCTTTGCGGTTACCACGAGCCTCAGGAAATGATCAAGTCCAGGCAGATACAATGTATGGACTGTTACCATTCGATCCAGAAATCATGATCCCAATCGCTACGGCCTCAGTATGACCTTTTGGCCTAGAAGAGTTCTATTCAGCGCGCCTTGGAATGTCCTTAAGTTGATCGAATCAACGCTTTGGAACCGATCACTGGCAATTAGAATAGAGCTGTGCATGTGACTCCCACGCGGCATAAAGTAAATATATATCACCAAAGCTTCAACAAATCTCCCTGGGAAACGTGAAACGAAAAAGAAAAAGAAAAAAAAGAAAGGAAGCAGAATTCGCAATGCCAAGATGTATCCGTGGTCTAATTAGATGTAGCTCTAGTCTGAATAGTGTTGGCAAAGCCGACACGGGAATTGGGGGTATCAAAGACGGAATAGAAACGTTGACTGAAACAAAGTTAGCACGAAATGGGCAGTTGGGAATTGCATAACATACAGGAATGTAAAACCATTCGTAAAATCATTGCCTTGACCCAACTGGGAGCCATTGTCCCCCACGATAAGATATGTAAGGTTACTGCCGCCGCTAAGTCCAGAAGTTAGGACACGTGGCAGAATTTGAGCATTGGCAGTGAATTCGAAAGTGACCTGAAAAGAGGAAGATATTAGTATTAACTCTGAATTGACTCAGAGGATGGAGCAGATAAAAATGGCCAAAACTCACACCACCCATGTTAAAGAACAAGCTCTGAAGGTTATTAGGGTTATCGATTGTCAAAAAACCTGTCGTCTGGTCCATGGTTGCACCTGTAGCAGAAACATACGCCTGGAAAGCATCTGAAGCAAGAAGCAGGAGAGAAGTTCCAGTGTCTACAATTCCTGATCCTTTTGTGAGGATAGGCGTGCTGTTGTTGCCGTAGCTGTAGGTACATGAGCATGTGCATTTGGACATTTAACGTTATCACACACGTGATGCTTTGGTCAATACCCCAGAATGCATTCGCCCCAGGGGTTTGCGTTATGGGAACATATGCGATGTCACCGGTGAACTTGCTTGTGTCAGGGGAGCCAAAGTCTAACGAACCACCATCGATTTCCGCGGAGCTTGTTGTCAAAGGAAAGAAAACTCCAACAAGGGCAGATGGGGTTTTTCCCTGTTTAGCAAGATTCTGGGAGCAAACAAAAAAAATGAGTAAACCTTCGTTACATAGATGGTAGGAAATCATGTTCACGTCGGTCACGGTCGGTATACTTTGGGTGGGTTCACTCAGAAGCGTCCCCTCAGTAAGGTCATCGGGCCCTAGTCCCAAAATTCCGTCGAAGCCTTGGAATCCATTGGATGCTAAGGCCACTCCAATGGATTGCGAAATGGTGACGCCGCCAAGGGTGACATCGTCATCAACTATATAAGTGAAGAATAGGTGTTAAGTTATATTCGGACCATAAGCTTGAGCAGTAGCACCCGCGCACATTCTTCGCCTTCAAAAAAACCACTACCGTAACTAACAGCGACTTTTTCCCCAGTGTCTTGGCTCGAGCTGGTGTGAGTGTACGATTTATTGGCACCGACGAAAGTGTTTGACGATCCGGTGTCCACAATCAACTGATACGTTGTAGAAGGATTTCCGATTTGGACATTGGCAGTTGCTATGAACTAAAAGGAAATGGACTTTGTGAGTACATGGGGCGATGAATGCTTAAAGTAACTGACTCCAGTCGGGGATTGAACCGGTAGGGAGTCATTTCCGGATTTATTTGATAGAACAGGGGCAGAGCTGTTTATACTGGAATAGCCTTGAAGTCCACGGGAAAAAGCTTGAGATCTGGCTCGATCGCTCCGAATAATCTCATCGATGCTAGCATTGCCAATTTTGAGGGTTGTCTGGATGGAGACAGTGTCGGAACGTTTGAAAGTAACGGTGTTGTGTTCAGGACGGGAAGGGAATGCAGTGGTTGTGGAAACGAGAAGAATAGTGGAAAGGAGGATACGCAAGTTCGACATGTTGAGCAGTGGGGATTTAAAGGGTTTAGAATTGAAAGAAAGGAGTGGTTGTTTGTGAGTTGAATTTAGGGAAAGAACAGCGTACCGTTTATGTAGTAATGAGCTGTAGCGAGGCGGAAACCTCGGAGGTGTAGTTGCTGTGTGATGAGATCATTCTTCGTCAGTGTTCCATTGTGTTAACCAGAGAAGCATGAAAATGATAACAATCCGTTCAAGATGTCATGATACCACGATAGAATCATTTGATTACTGCAGAGCACCACGTGGGTGGCGAGGTTGCTATACTGGTGATTTCTTGGTTAATTTGGGTCATGTTAAAATTCTGTTTTGTGACCCCGGAAGTTTGAAGCCCCGCAGAGATGCGCAGGACAAACTTTGACAACGGTGGTTGGACTATTGCATGATTTCAAGGGGTGGCTGCATATTTAGGGAGTGCAAAGCATGAAAGCTAGAACGAACGCCAATTCTCATAAAGGTGGAAGGCGATTTAATAATGAACACCACCTAGACGTAGTACAAACGTGGAAGAAGGGTATTGACATCTGTTGCGTCAGCGTGTCGCTTGGTTGCTTTAGCACATGTTGCAATTGCCATATATTGATGAGATTAAAAAGTGAGTGCATCAAGATGTGCTGTTTCAATGGTGAACACTGCTTCATCACCGTTGCGCGCCTCGTCGAGCTCCCAGCTCACTTCTTTGCGATGACGATGCCACTGTTATTGGCGTACTAGGTAAAATCAAGCAATTTAATGGCATTAGGGGATATCAGAGTGGCCGTTTCAGTGGCCGTTTCGTATGTCGTTTCGAAATGAGCGAAACGGCCCAAAATTTGAAACGGCTCCAGAGCCGTTTCAGTAAAATGCGCCGTTTCGATTTGAGAAATACCCACGCGTTGGGAAAATGTCCATGGACATATAGCCATGGACTAGACTACGCCCACAGTGACACCATGATGTAATGTGTCACGACACATTTACACATTTTGTGGGTGGTCGCAGACGTGTCAGCTGTGTAAGCAAGTGTTCGTTGTTGCTCGAGCTTGATCTACTGCCTTAATCTAATCTGATTGTTTATGCCTCTAGAATGCCTTTAATCCTCCCCACCCCATTGGTGAGCAAGTAGTACGGCAAGCAAGCAGTATGGCGAGCAAGCAGTAGGCTGCCTGGACATGTCACGTGATGTTGTGGATGTGGGTACGTGTGGATACCTAGATGTCATTGATAAGTAGACAGTGGCATAGGCATCCCTTAGATTAGATAGAAACTCTCCAAAGCCATATGTATAGTAGAAATAGTATGCAATGATTGTCTAATTACAGTTCAGTGCATAAACAAGGGAAAGAAACCTGCGAACAACAATGCGGCCTTCCCTAGATACAACATAAGCAGACAGTGATCTGAACACTGCGAGTCAGAGTAAAATGTACTCACTTCAGCAGCATGCTCTAGATCCGTTCTGTGCCGATGAGCAGTGTACGGGGTGGCGAGCATGTTGACATGACTCAACGGTGTCATCATGTGGGACCATGTGTAAGAGCCTTACTGTTTCACACAAACAGACTGAGCCAATAATTGTATTGGTGTCTGTGATGGTGTGGTTTACAAGTAAAAAGTTATTCTTATGTAATCTACTTGTGGACAACTGTATAATTGTCCACTATCTACAGGCGCCCCTTGTGGGCGGCTTATATAATACAAACCCCATAAGTCACTCTGGTGACTTATATGTCCTAAATAGTAGCATATATGCTACTGTAAGAATCTACATTCTTACACCCTCCCCACAGACCAAACCTCAGGCAGGTTTGGGAACCGTTATGCTGATAGCGGATCAGCATATATAGGTGCAGGCGCAGTCGATGATGCCTGTGTGGCTACTTCGACGGTGTTGTCGTAGTACAAGGAGTTGGCTGGGTCAACCTCCATAGTAGTATCATCAGCTGTGGTAGTGGATGCCAGGTCAGTGGCAGACGGGGCAGATGGTTCTGTCGTCGGCATGTGCGTACGTGCCTTTGAGTGGTGTGACCCTCCACTGTGTCCGTCCATGGACGAATCATTGTCTGAAGTCGACGGTGCTCCCCAGAAGCCTGGGGGGCGAGGGGTCATGGGTATATGAAGGCCGGTGAATGTCCGGCCTTTGTGAGCGTTGAGGACCCTCTGTGTGGTCTCGTTGTAGCAGGCCTTGCTCTGCTTACGGAAAAAGTAGGGCTCAATGTTGATGTGAGCCCTACCAGGATCTACCCCCACGTGGTTTCCTAGCCATTTGGCTAGTTCCTCAAGAGTCATACTCTCGTGGGGGCATTTCCACTCGAACGCCTTATCGACGCTGGTGGACAGTAGCACTGATAGATCTTGCTGCCAGTTTGAGCCGGCAAGATCGGCCCACTGGCCACAGATGGTGAAAAGCTCTGTTAGCTTTTGAAGAAAGACCAGGCTGTCTTTCTTTGGCTTAATGAGTTTAAGCCATACCCATACGTCAACATCCTCCAGTTGGAGGGTGTTGTCACTGTTCCCGCAAATGGCAGGCAATACTCCCTCCGGGGAGTACTCGATTGTGCGCAACACATCCCTAAGATTGGGAGGCGTATCATGTGCGATCTCGAACGCTGGCGTTCGAGTAGCGAGTCGCTGCTCGCAATCAGCACGCTTAATGATAGCGTGCTGCATGGTGCTGCGCGACAGGGCAAATGTCACGCGCGCAAGCGTGAGCTGCTCAACAAATTTTGGGTTGTTGAGCTGGCATGTGTCGAACCACACAGTGGGTCGACGACTGGTGTGCACCGCAGTGGGGTGTGATGCCTTGCCCAATGGGCAGGGTAAGAATCCCGTCTGCGTTGCAGGCAGGTCGCCTATGGCGGGGCGATGTGAGCATGCAGCGACACTGGGTATGGCGCCACCAGCATTTGCTGTTTGGATGCGGTCTTGCGACCGGATCAGGTGGGTCCTCCCAGTGAGGCTCCTGTTGTGGTCGTAGACGGACTCACTGAGTCCATCATCAAATCTGGCAACGAGGTCAGATCGATTATAGTCAGTGCTGATTGTGCCGACTTCATGGCGGATATTTTATCTGCCATTTTGTGATTAATTTGCCACTCTTTATCAAGGGCAGTGCATAGCGTGTCGAGATCTGAGTTGAGCTTGCGTATATCCTCCTTATAGGAGGATACTGTGTCCTTAACAAAAGGTCACGCCATCTCGGCAAGCAATGGTGGCCAAGCCACTTTTAATGCGTGTTCGATGTCGCACATTTGGGGGTTGATGAGCCGCAGCTTTGCGGCTTGCAGCAAATGCTGTGCATATGCGTTGCACTCCGGACAGGAGTTGCAGTGGACAATGGCGATGGTGTCCTTGATGCCATGCACAGTCCAACATTGCACCTTTTGGAGCATCACGAATTGCTCAGAGGCACTAGGTAGTGCCTCTGCTGAGTGGTGTGTTTGGGACGCTTCAGTGTCCATGGATTATCGTTCAGTTGACACTCGCACTGGTGCAAGTGTGGTAGTGGGTGGCAAAAAACCTTGAAGTGGTGATGAAATTGTCACTTAAAATCAGAGCGAGTGCGCCCAATGCGTCACATGACTAATTTCACGTGACGCCGTTGCGTCGCGCAAATTGTCAACACAAATCATGTTCATGTCGAGTCCTTTTATTAAGGACTCCTTGTCATCTTTCTCATGCCTTATGAGGCATGACTAGGAAGCTCTAGCGGCTTCCTAACTCCCCTTAGTTCTAGATAGGCATCTAGCGCTTCTAACTATCTGCATGCAGAGAGTGGTTCCCAGGTGACATCTCCCAATGTCCATCTTACTTGTAACTCCAGTGATGAGCCAGGATCTCATCTATGAACCATTCTGGTTCATCTTCTTTCCCAAAATCGTACATATAATTTACGTCACGACGAGGAAATCATTCGTCGTCATTGGGTATATGCGGTCTAATTAGACTCGCATGAAACTTTGGTAGTATCCTCCGAGCTGTGAGCTCTGGGGGTAACTCAAGTTTCACCGTAGAACTGGAATTGTCCACTTCTATAACTGAGTACGGCCCAATATAATTGGGTACCAATTTATTTGCCCGTCCTTTAGGTAAGGACAGGTTCTTTGTAGACAGATATACTAGCTGTCCAACTTTGTACATCATTCCTTGACGACATCTGGTATTAGCAGTGTCTGTCTGCTGTACTCGGCTCGCGATGATTGCATTGTGAGCAGCAATCAAGTTCCACAACGCTTATTGTGTGAACTGCCGCACTCCTTTAAATGTAGTATCCACTGATAGCACCTGCCCGATATGGGGCAAGTATCCATTGTTCAATTCGAATGGTGCATATCCTGTGGTCGCGCTGACTGAGCTGTTCAGTGCGAACTCTACCATTGGGCATTTCTTGGCCCAATCCTTCTGATCACTCTGCACTACCGTGCGGAGTATTTGCCCTACAGAACGATTTGCTCGTTCTGTCACTCCATCCATCTGCAGGTGGAATGCTGTGGACATGAGCAGCTTCGTGCCTATTATACGCTGCAATTCCCTCCAGAATATGGAGGTGAATTTGGAGTCGCGATCCGATATTATTGAGTCAGGCACTCCATGCAACCGTACTACCTCTTTGAGGTATAACCACGCGACTTGTTGTGCAGTCACTCTCGTCAGAGTTGGGACTAGATACACCATGGACGTGAGTCTGTCAATCATGACCAGTAAATGGTTGTGACCCTTCTATTCTGGCAATGGACCAACAAAGTCCATTCCAATAGACTGCCACAGTCTATCAGGTATCGGCAGGGTATGCAATAACCCTGCTGGTCATTTATTGTCCTTCTTTGCAGCCTGACAGGCTGCACAGGATCCACAAAACGACTCTATGTCGGCTGCCATTCCCGACCACCAGTACGATTGCCTGATGTACTTGTCGGTTTTGAATTGCCCAAAGTGGCCAACTACTCTCTATGTGCATGATTGATGATTATCTCAACCATTCTCCTCCCCTTGGAAAAAACTTCCTGGGGAAGACACACTACATCTTCAAAACCAGTCCATTTCTCACCCCAAATCGAGGGTGAGCCTCAGGATTTGCCAACACTTTCTTGAGTATTGGATCTGTTCCGTAGCCATTGGCTACAGCTCGTTTTAGGTCAAACTCACGTTCTACACGTGATTGTAGACTCTCTGAGTCTGCACCCGACATTGTAGCTAGTACATCATCCTCCTCTTCACCTTCCACTTGTGTGGGAGGTTCTTCCCCTGCTTGCTTCATCCATTGCGCGTCTATGACACACTGCTCTGTTGCGTCTATGACACACTGCTCTGTCATGTCTATGACACACTGCTCTGTTGCGTCTATGACACACTGCTCTGTTGTGTCTATGACACACTGCTCTGTTGCATCTATGACACACTGCTCTGTTGCATCTATGACACACTGCTCTGTTGCATCTTGTAATCGTTGCAACCATTGTGCTGCGGCCATTTGTATTTCTACAAATCTATCCATTGGGAGAAATTCTCCTTCTGGGTCTAGCCGCGCATCTGCGTCGACATATTCTTCTGCTGGGTGATGTTCACCCTGCTTGTTATTCTCGTAGTAGCGTGACAGACAGTCGGCTACTTTGTTCTCCACCCCTGGTACATGAATCTGGAGAGAAACTCCCACCAGCGCACCTGTCTGTCGGACAGATGCTGTTGTGTCTCAAAGTATTCGAGACCTTTGTTATCCGTCACCAGTGTGAACTGGCGACCTAGCAGCTTATCCTCCCACTTCATAAGTGCTTCAAGGATAGCAATCGTCTCGTGCTCATGCATTTTGTAACACTGTTGCGTGGGACTGAACTTCTTTGATAGAAATCCTGCTGGACAACAAGTTGTCCAGTCCAGACCTTGTCTGTAAACTGCCCCGACTCCAGATTTGGAACCGTCGGTCACAACCCACATGGGGTCTGAGCTAGCATGATTTATCAGCTTCAGAATTGGAGCCTTACATGCTAGCGCTTTGATGGATTCAAAGCACTTATCCATCAAGGGTGTCCATTGAAATGTCCTATTATTGTGCGCACTTCCTGATAAAGGAGTTGTATACGCCATCAAATCTGGCATATATGGTGCCAGATACTGCATGAGTCCTAGAAATCGTTGGACTTCGTTAAATGTTCAAGGTCTTCTCCAACCTCGAACCTTCTCCATTTTATTCGCATCGGCATGTATGCCCTTGTCATCTATTCTGTGACCAAGGCACTCCATACGATGCGAATACAAATTGATCTTGAATCGATTTCCACTGAGAAACAAATGTGCCTCACATAAAATATCAAACACCTGTCGAAGGTGTTTTTCATGCTCTTCTATAGAGCTTGAATAGATAAATATATCATCCAAGTATACGTGGACTGATCGACCAATTTGGTTACGAAAAATCAATGTCATGGGACGTTGAAATGTAGATGGCGCATTACAGTCACCAATCTGCATAACCCGGCTTTTGAATGTACTGAATATAGTCGCGAAGGCCCTCTTGTCAACGTCCTCCTCGACTACGTGTATTTGTTCATACGCGTCAGACATGTCAAGCTTGGATCAATACATAGCACGAGCTACGTCATGCCAAATCATATCCTGGTCTGGGAAGGGCATAATGTCCTTCACCGTGTTGTCATTGCATAGACGTAAGTCCATCGTTGTTCTGAGCTTTCCGTTTTTCTTTGGAATGCATAGCGCTGGCGCTGCAGAATGTACTGACGCTGCTACCCACCAATCAGCGGTGGTATACCGGTCGACTTTGTCGATCAGTTCGTTTCGAAGTGCTTCCAGGCACTTCGGTAGTCGATAATGAAACTGTTTGGTTTCATCCACAAACTTAATTTTGTGGTTAATCTCCCTCCATGGAGGAAGTTCTAACAGCACACCTCCAAAGAGGTCTGTGTACTCTAGCTCCCATCTTTCCCTGAGTTCGGGAAAGTCCTCAGCCATCAATAATGGTTGCTTGGAGCCAGCACCTCCTTTGGCAATCTCGTCAGTACATTGGTCGATTGGACCAATGTCAATGTTTTTCTGGTTTTCCTTCCATTTCCCTTTGTCTTGCCTCCCATCTGGCGAGCTCGTTGGTGGCTCCACATATAATGAAGAGCCACTTGCAAGTCACGGTTTGTGGCTTGCTAGGTTGGGCTTAAGACTCGTGATTCGGGTCTTATGTTCAGCCAGGTTTCTAATGTCCAGCTGTTCTTCCCAGGCATTCACATGGTTCGGAATTACTTCCTTTCCCATGCGGATGCATCCCTCGCCTCTAAAGTTGAGGGATATCCCTAATTTACATAGGAATGGTGTTCCTAGTATTGCGTCGTAATAATCTACATTTGCTATATCGAAGTATTCCTCAATATTACGCTCACCAAAATGAATGTTGGTGTGCGTTCCATAGTTGATGGTTGACTTACTGCCGACACATGCTAACTGTAGACCAATTGGACGTTCAAGTTCGAACATCTTAATGCCTACTGCTCGTATAAAATCTGGAGAGAGCATAACTCCCTTGCACCCGCTGTCTAATAGACGGTGGGCTCTGACTCCACCAATCTCCCAATACCCGGAGATTGTTTGGTTGTCTATACGTGCCCATTTGGGGTGCATCTTATCACGCGGTCTGAACCAGTGATCATAGACGGGCTCAATGGTCCTGTCTATGACTCCCGCGTGTGTACGGAAGTCCCTGTTTCGGCTTAAACCATCACTGATTGTGATAGTTGGTGTCTGCACCACCTTTCTTCATACGATCCTTCTAACGGATGTACTCCGTCCGCTCAATATGAGCTTTGCGTTCTCGTATCATCATTATTATCCCATTGATAGGGCATAATTTCCGACTGGTAATCTGTGACTAGTTCACCGATTTCGCTCTCATGGTCATCTTGGACATCCATTTGCTCATCTAGTTTGCCACTTGGTGGCTCCTCCTCCCTTTCTTGAGCACTCCCTGAGTGTTCAACCACTTCTTCCAACCATGCACCTGCTATGCGCGGTTTGTTCTTCCATTGCAGGCAATTCGGCTTGATATGCCCAACCTGTCCACACTCGTAGCATGTTATCTCTGTGCTACATCCCTGACCCCCTGAACCTCCAGAAGGTTTTTGCGAAGGATGTGAAGCGATGATAGCTCCAGCTCTTTGCGTAGCCTGTACCCCTGCTTGGGGTATACTCAGCCTCGTTTCGGCTTGAGGTCGAGCGTTAGGTGGACGATATATCATCTGCTTCACAGTAGGATGGCTTCCTGTGTTGGGAGCTCAGGACGAGCTTGGCCCATCCTGATTTTGACTAATTGTCGACATTGGCTTTGCCTGCAGCGCATGCACGCTGCTAGGTTCCGTTCTTTGCGACCCGATGTCATATCGAGACACATCCTCTACTGCCTTTGCGGCTTCATATAATTCAGTTATTGCACTGAATTCTGTTGTATAGCCTAATTTTAAGACTTCATGACACAGTGCTTCTCTAAGCACTGCTACAAACCGTTTGTGGATCATATACTCATCTGGCGGATGTATCATCCACGCAGCATACTTCGTAATATTTTTCAGTAATTCCTGAACGGTTCTGGTCCCTTGCACAATTGTATCGAACTTATTTGACACATGCCTGTGCGTAAGTGCATGAAGGAATCGCTGTTGTAACCCAGCGATTGCACTTTCCAGGGTCCAGTTGATCATGACTCGATCATGATGCTCGATATTTCAAGTGTACCACTCCAATGCTTCGCCCTTGAGGTGCATGCCTAAATAATTTAATTGGAGTTCCGTGCTGGACGGTCCCAATAGAATATTCATGCCTAACCATCTCAGGATCCCTGAGACGAAGTTCTCGAATTCTTCGAGATCCGCTTTCCCAGCATATTCTGCTGGGTGAGGGAGTTTTACTCTGGCTTTGGCAAGCACGACTTGTCTGGCTTGCTGTCCTTGTGTTTCTCAAGGGCAGCTTGCACCATCGTTGTGACTCCATCTACATATGCAGACAGATTTCCTCCTGCTTCCTGAATCCTTCGTTCAGGATCTGTGACTGCCAGTGATACCGCACACAGTATCACTTGTATTTGCCTGTGCGGCTGGGGGACATGAGTATTCACGTCCTGCTGCACTGGTGGATCGACGATGTCTTCGTCGATCTGATACAACGGTCGATGTTTGTCAGCCATTAGAAACGCATCCCTCAGTCTATAGCTGCTACTGAGGGCAGATCGAGCTACTCTTGCGGACTCGATCAATTTATCGAAGGCCTCGCCTTCAATCCCCACAGTATATGCTTCTTTGACTACTTTATCCACATGTTTAGCACAGACCTCAAGCGCATGGTGCTTCCGTCGCGCTGCTTTTTGTTCGATCCTATCCCAGTGATCAAACGCACATTCAAGACTAATGTGAATGCTAGTTGTGGTACTGACGCTATCGGTGTCAGACTTCATCATCTCCCGCAGTCACTGTTGGGTCACTGCTTTGAGCACTTCTTGCTCATTATAAGTTTTTTTTGATCTGCGAATTCCTTCGCGGATATTTTCTCTATCGTGAGCCTCTAGCTCACGATCTGTCTCTTCCTCAGTACGCCGGCACGTACTGACACTGTCTTGTTCTATCATCCCACTAGGTTCTCGAGGACCAATCCTAGTGCTCGGCCCAGATGGAGGTGGCATCCTCTGTCTGTCTCGCTTCCTGCGAGCCTTTTCTGCCTCACGGTCTACTTCATGATCCCTATTGGGATTGTTGCCATGCTCGGGGGCCTTTCCTTGCAAAGGTCCCTGTACTTCCTCGTCCAAGGACTGTATTAACAGTTCCATACCATCTCCTAATGCTTGGAGTTGGTTCGCGGCTTCATCCGCTGCATGAGCTGCCTCAGCCGCTTGTTGGCTCACTTCCCACGTAGTGCCTATGTTTTTACGACTCTCTTTGAGGGCCATAATCATCGGGGCAATATGTCTGGTTGTACGTTCGTATTGCCAGGTTTCTTCATCCTGGCACGCCGACCCCTGCTCTATCGTCACTGTTTGGGACGGTGAACTTTGCGATCTGTGATGTTCTTGGACATGTGGGAGCTGTGACATTCGCAACCCCGGCGAATTGTCCGTGTCACTCGTCAGCAGGCTCTCTTGACTCATTGAGAGACAATCGTAACTTTGACCTAGTCAAAGTTGTCTTCTTTCTCTTAATGGACGATCTCTCGTCCGTTTCTGATTCCTCCAGTGCAGATCTTCTTGGATCCGCCGCTACTCGCTTTCAACTCCTAGAGTCGGAAACTATGGGTGTCGTAGTATTACGAGGACTAGTTACCCTCATCGGTGTTCCCGTTCACCTGTCCATGTTGTGGGCAGACTCAGTTCTCCTGTCTGGGCCCTTGGTTGCGGCTCCAGATGTATCTGGATCCTCTCCGGATCTAGACGTTTGACTTCGATTCCTTATTGATGCCATAGATCTACGATCTATCAGCCACACTGTGGCGTTCTTCTATTGAATTTAGAAGAATAAACAGTAAATGTCTGTTTACTGTTTCCAAAGATTCCAGCGAGTGTTAAACTCGTCGGTTTCTGGGTAACAAAAGATCGGTTGATCTTTTCTTTATCACAGTGCTGCCAATAGGATTGGCAGTCAAAAAAGTGTAAGAGCCTTACTGTTTCACACAAACAGACTGAGCCAATAATTGTATTGGTGTCTGCGATGGTGTGGTTTACAAGTAAAAAGTTATTTTTATGTAATCTACTTGTGGACAACTGTATAGTTGTCCACTATCTACAGGTGCCCCTTGTGGGCAGCTTATAATACAAACCCCATAAGTCACTCTGGTGACTTATATGTCCTAAATAGTAGCATATATGCTACTGTAAGAATCTACATTCTTACACCATGTACCAGTGTGGGTACGTGTCACATGGTGGTGTGGGTGGTGTGGGTATGTGGTGTTGTGGGTATGGGTATGTGTCGGTGCTCCAGTGTGGGTGCTTGATGTCATGTCCATGGCGATCTATCCATGGACGTATTCCCAGCGTGCCGGTATTTATGTTTGATTTTTCATTTCGTGAGTCGGAGTACAAACACCTATTCAGAGTTGGTAACTCTTGTGCTGGCTGCTGTGACACAACACGCCCTTCTGACAGTCAGTGCTACGCCAGGATGCCTAGCACTCCATGAAAGCGACGGAGCATACCGGTCACCCCTTCTCCGAATTCCATGATGCATGTCCAGCTCATCATCGCTCAAGCCAAACTCAAGAAAGGCAAGCAACCAAAGAGTTCAAAAAGTAAAGGTGAGAAAAAGAAGCCCACTCGCAAACCAATGGTGACAATAAACCTTATTAGGCCCTGGCCGGGACACACGGCACCTGCTCTTTGAAGTCCGACTCTAACCAAACTAACTAGCAAAACAGCCTCAAGAAACGGTTGCAAAAAGGGGTTATCAGAGTTCGAACGGTTTCTTGGGACTTTCCGAAGCATTTTTGGTTTGTGAAACGACATGCGAAATGGGACAGAAACGGCCTACTCTGATATCCCCTATTAGGGGATATCACAGTGTGCGGTTTCGCTGTGGTTTCACCGACCGGTTTCAAAAACCGCAAAACCATCCAAAAAACAAAACACCTCCAGAGGCGTTTCAAATTTTTGACAGTTTCACAACTGGTTTTGATTTCATGCTTCCCTGGCATCACAGCATTGGGATCCTAAAGATTCTGCCTTCTGCAAGTGTTCTATGGTAAGTACGTATACCCCCGGATTATTTATGCGTAAGCGTGTAAATCCCATAAATGCAGGATCAAACATTGGAGCCAGTGAACTGGCCAGCTCACCCGGCACTCATGGCTCCAGCCCCTGCCATGCTCAACGCTTGCGTGAAGTATGGCATCCTGCAGCACAATCCCAGGTCAGTTCGACGAACCAATTTACATGCTGATACATATCTGTGCATTGTGAGTGGCTGCATTTCCTCTGAGTATGTTTTGTAGTCTAAACCGACACATAGTATGTAATAGCAGCCACACATTGAAAACTTCAGTCCATGTTGCATTCTGCAATTCTCACCAGAGCTCATGTGCATGTGGAACGAACATTTGAATAATAGGACTTGTATAAATAAAGACTCATACAACGGTGTGAGTGCAACTTGACATGTGCAGTGAGAGAGTCCGAGTCGCCTGCCAGAAAGTTTCGTTCAAGTTGAATGTTGAATGTTCTGAATATCCATACGTGCTTAATCTAGCATTTGAATTATCTGTGCTTCTGAAGATATAGAGATAAATATGTGAAAAAATACTGCTTATTTATGGGTCTGTGATAAGAATGTGCCCTGGCAAACAGCATATATCTGTTTGATTTACAGTGGACCTTGCAAAAAATTATTCTGACTTGATGGAAATATTGTTTTAGTTATAGGGATGAGTCCTCTTCATTTACAGCTCTTGTATTGCGCTGTGAGCGCAAAATTTACGTGGTAAGTGAAAGGTAAGTTGGGGTAATGTAAGGGGAACCTCTCATACTCCTCCTTTTTATTCTCCTTCTCCTATTCTCCTCTCTTATTCATGTTCACCTCTTCTACCCCCATTTCCCTTTTATCTCTCTTTTCTCCCTGTTGTTTCTATCTAATATTCCCATTTCCTTCCTCCCCTCCTCCTTCCTACTCACTTCTACAGCTGGCGCTTCTGTTCGCAATTTAAGCGCCCGCTTACGTGTGCAAGTTGGAATCTACCTGGGCGACGTCACAGGTCACGTGACTTCCATTTAAGCACCCAAAATGTTCAGTCTGTTCGGAGTCTTTCCTTAGTTAGTAGCCACCTCAGCAGTGGGAGTCCTTAGGCTTTTCTCTTTGGATTCCCATCTGCCAGGTATGTATCCTTGCCTGTAGCCTTCCTTGAGCTTATATACTTTGGATTCCCATCTGCCAGGCTCTAGTGTGATATTCCACTAGCCCCAGAGGTTGCCCTTATAGTAGAAAAGCCTGCCAACTTACTGGACCGGTCACTGTCACCTTCATCTCTGAATTGATATCTTCAGGTGCATAGCAGCTCAGGACCCCTCTGGTACATTCCTTAATACTCCATCCACTTCTACCATGTCTACACCCAGACCAGAAGACCTGAATCCCTTTGATTTTCAAGCAGCTTACAATGAGCTGCATCAGCATGTCGCGGTTTTAGAGGTTGCTTTGCGTGCTGAGAGAGAACAGAAGGAATTACTGGCACAACAGGTTCAACAGACAGATGTCCAGGTGCACACATTGAACCACAATGTCACTAGCCTTATGACTGCATCCCTTCCCCCCCCTACTACTCAAAAACGTGCCACTCCTGCCACTCCTGCTGACTTTAATGGCGACAGAGAAAAAGGATGAGCCTTCTTGAACTCTTGTAAAATATATCTTGCCCTGTGCCCAACTCACTTCGCCAATGATCATGCAAAGGTCCTCTGGGCCCTGTCATTCATGAAATCAGGTCGTGCTTCATCCTTTGCCACACGCATCTTCGAAATGGAAACTAGAACTGGTCGCCCTACCCATTCTACCTGGGTCTCTTTCAAGAAGGCATTCAGGTCGACATTCTTCCTTCCCCATGAAGAAACTACTGCCCGGACCAAACTCAAGTTGTGTCAATACTATCAGAATCGTTGTACCGTTGATGACTATATCAATGAGTTTGAAGAGCTGGTCGAGAAGTCTGGATATGGAGAACAGGCCTCCCTCATCATGAAATTCTGCCATGGTCTCAACCCTTCCATCCAGAGCCGGATTGCTAATATGGTTGACAGACACCCATTGGACAATGACCTTTCCAAATGATTTTCAGTGGCTAGGACAATCTCACAAGCACGTGCTGCTAATGAAGCCTTTCAAAGTGCCTCATGCCCTACACCGAATACTTCTACCCATCCCTCTCCTGTCTCTGTTGGTCTCAACCACCAAAACCCACACCCACCTCACCAATCGGAATCAGCACCACAGCTTCAAGCAGTCCCACCTATTGCTACCATGGGTGCCCAACCAGTGGCAATGGAGGTAGATGCTGCTCACCGTTGTCAACCCAGTTCCCTTGTCTGTCATAGGTGTGGAAAACCAGGCCACTTCATTCGAGAATGTCCTCAGGCCTTTGATGTTCGGACCATGACTGCTGAAGAGAAGGACGAATGGATTGCCCACTTGCTGTCATTCACTGATCCTAGAGTTGCAAGCCCTATCAAGGAAGACAATCCAGAGCCTCAGGAAGGAGAAGAGGATTTTGTGTCATGCAGCAGGTGAATAGTGTGCCCCTGCTGCCAATTCCCAATCGTTTCGCTCCACTGCTGTATAATCAGGTAAACAATGAATACACAGATTCAGAACCTGATTCCTCAGCTACAGAGACCAAAATGCTAGACACACAACCCTTAACTCCTCCCCAGTCTCATACTCGCTTCCGTCATAAAAAATGGGAACGAAACCTTCCTGCACAGTATGTTGTTGCTTCCACCCCAAGCCCACAAACACCCTCTCTCTCCCAGTCGAGGTTCAAACCACAGATACAGCAGAGATCAAGTCATTCATGCTCTACTTGACTCCGGTGCCACTGGTTTGTTTATCGACTTGGGATTTGTTCAGGAAAACCACCTCACTGCACGACCACTGTCTCGTCCTATTTCGTTGTACAATGTTGATGGCTCACCCAATGAATCTGGATCCATCACTGAAGTCGTTGATCTAATTCTGTGGTACAAAGACCATTCTGAGAGAGCTGCATTTGCCGTTACCCGCCTAGGGCATCAACATATGATCCTTGGCTACACCTGGCTCCAGGACCACAACCCAGAAGTTGACTGGAAGTCTCAAGAAGTACGGATGATGCGCTGTCCTCCCCAGTGCCATACATGTCGCAACATCATCAAGGAAGAACATCAGAGAGCCCTATGATTGCGCACCTGCTGTATTGGTCCTTTCCCCATTCTCATGCATGATTCAACAGCCGAAGAAGAACTCCTCCTGAGTCAACAGTACGGGGGTGATTATGAAATGGCTGAAGGCACATCTGATGAAGCTATAGAAGAGGGTGACCGCATTCTAGTCACTATGCTCCCTCCCCAAGCTGAGTTCATTCGTGCTTCATCAACAACATCCCAACGCCTTGCAGAAGCTGCCTGGCACAATTCCCAACCTTCAGACACTCTTCCAGACTACCTGTCCAACTACAAAGATGTCTTTGCAAAAGAGTTGTTTGACAAGCTTCCAGGACGCAAACCGTGGGATCATGCCATTGAGTTAGAACCCAGAGCTAACCCCAGAGCCTCACCCAAGGTGTACCCCCTCTCTCTAGGAGAACAGGCTGAATTGGACAAATTCCTTGAGGAGAATTTGAGCACAGGACACATCCGACCATCAAAGTCACCAATGGCCTCACCAGTGTTCTTTGTTAAAAAGAAAGATGGTGCCCTACGGTTTGTCCAGGACTATCGGGTGCCGAATGCAATGACAATCAAGAATCGCTACCCTCTTCCCTTGATTTCTGACCTTGTCAACAGCCTATGAGGGGCCCACTACTTTACTAAGCTCGACGTTCATTGGGGCTTTAACAATGTCAGAATCAAAGAGGGTGATGAGTGGAAAGCGGCATCCAGAACGAATCAGGGACTGTTTGAACCTTTAGTGATGTTCTTTGGCCTCACTAACAGCCCTGCCACTTTCCAGACTATGATGAACGACATCTTCCATGACCTCATTGCTGAAGGTGTCGTGTGCATTTATCTGGATGACATTCTGATCTTTTCAGAAGATCTAGAGAGTCACCATGAAGTCGTATGGAAAGTGGTACAGCGTCTCAGAGAACACAAGCTTTATTTGCGTCCTGACAAGTGCGACTTTGACAAGACCAAGATTGAATACCTAGGTCTCATCATCTCTCATGGAAAGGCTGAAATGGATCCTGTCAAGGTTGCTGGTGTCGCTGAGTGGCCAACACCTAACAACAAGAAGGAGGTACAATCATTCCTTGGTTTTGCCAACTTTTACTGTCGATTTATTGAGAACTTCTCACACCATGCACGTCCAATGTTTGACCTGCTTCGCAAAGACACTTCTTGGACGTGGGGACCTTCACAGCAGGCTGCCTTCGACACTATAAAGAAATTGGTAACATCTGCACCCATCCTTGCATTCCCAGATGACGACCTCTCATATTGTGTCGAAGCAGATAGCTCCGATTTTGCAACTGGTGCTGTTCTTTCCCAACAGTCCAAGGTTGATAACAAGTGGCACCCCATAGCCTTCTTCTCCAAGAGTCTCAGTCCGGTTGAGCACAACTATGAGATCCATGACAAGGAAATGCTCGCCATCATGCGTGCCCTCGAAGAATGGCGACATTTCCTTGAGGGGGTGAGGCATCATATCGAGATCTGGACAGACCACAAAAATCTCAAATATTTCCGCACAGCCAAAAAGCTCAACCATCGCCAAGCACGCTGGTCTCTTTATCTGTCTCAGTTTGATTTCAACCTGTACCATCGTCCTGGCAAGACAATGGGCAAGTCAGATGCACTCTCACGCCAACCCAATCATGGCACTGGCTTGAATGACAATGATAATTTGGTACTTCTCCAACCAGAACTCTTTGTCATCCATGCACTGGAAGGACTAGAGTTTACAGGAGAAGAACGTGACATCCTAAGGGACATTCGTAAGGGCACCAAGGAGGGAGAGCTGGAGGAGTCAATTGCACGTGCTGCCAAGAACTTCGCAAGACTACTGGGAAGTCTGTGAAGTCATCAGAATGGGGTGAGAGGGATGGTACACTTCTGTTCTGTGGAAAGGTATATGTCCCTGATCAGCATGACTTATGATGTCGAATTGTCTCCCAACATCATGGCACTCATAGACACTTGTATTGTTGGCCATGCTGGATGTTGGAAGACCTTGGAACTTGTCTCTCAGAACTATTGGTGGCCTCACATGTCTTGCTACATTGGTAGCTACACAAAGGCATGTGACCTATGCCTATGCACCAAGGCTCAACGTCGGTTGCCTGTTGGAGAACTGCACCCTCTGGAGATTCCTGAGCAGCGCTGGGAGACAGTCAGCATCGACTTCATTGTAGAACTCCCCGACTTGCATGGGTATGATGCAGTGATGGTCATCGTGGATTCCTTATGCAAATGTTCTCACTTCATCCCCACCTTGACCACAATTACAGCATTGAGAGCCTCTCGCCTCTTTAGGGATCATGTTTGGAGACACCATGGCCTACCCCTCCGTGTGGTTTCAGACTGAGGTACACAGTTTGTCAGTGAGTTCACTTGGGAGCTATACAGACTTCTGGGTATTGAGGTGGCTGCCTCCACTGCATACCACCCACAGACTGATGGACAGACAGAACATATCAACCAAGAGCTAGAGCAGTATCTCCGTCTATTTGTGAATGAGCGACAGGACGACTGGGATGACCTCCTGCCCCTTCCAGAGTTCCAGTACAACAACCTTGTCCATTCATCCACAAAAGAGACTCCTTTCATGCTCGACTCTGGTCGCCACCCACGGATGGGCTTCGAACCTCACCTACAGCCATCTAGGAATGAAGCTGTGAATGAGTTCAAACAACGAATGGCTGATTCCCTATCCGAAGCCTGAGTCGCCCATGTAAAGGCAAAAGAGGATATGGCTCGATGCTACAATCGTCGTTGTGAGCCAGCCCCTATCTTTGTTCCTGGTGACAAAGTCTTCCCAGATGCAAGTGACATTAGCACTACTCGCCCTTCTAAGAAATTGTCACATCGGAACCTAGGCCCCTTCCTAGTGGAACACAAGGTTGGATCCAATGCTTACCATCTCCGACTCCCCAAGTCTATGAGTCACCTCCACCCTGTCTTCCTGGTAGTGAAGCTCCTCCCCTGCCCCCCTGACCCCATCCCTGGTCAGAAAGCTCAACCCCCACCTCCCCCAGTCCTTGTAGGGGAAGATGAGCACTACGAGATTGAACAGATCTTGGACAGTCAATTCCGCCGTGGAAAGCTCGAATACAAGGTCAGATGGAAGGGGTATGGATATGAGCATGATGAGTGAGGCAGATTTAGCAGCCCCAGACCTCATTGCTGACTTCAACCTCCTCCATCCCGGTGCCCCTCATTGCATTCGTGCCACAGATTTTGACACCTTCCGTCAAAAGTCACTTGTACCCCCAGTAGGTGTCAGTGTGTCGGGACGTCACACTCTAAAAGGGGGGTGATGTAAGGGAAACCCCTCATACTCCTCCTTTTTATTCTCCTTCTCCTATTCTCCTCTCTTATTCATGTTCACCCCTTCTACCCCCATTTCCCTTTTACCTCTCTTTTCTCCCTGTTGTTTCTATCTAATATTCCCATTTCCTTCCTCCCCTCCTCCTTCCTACTCACTTCTACAGCTGGCGCTTCTGTTCGCAATTTAAGCGCCCGCTTACGTGTGCAAGTTGGAATCTACCTGGGCGACGTCACAGGTCACGTGACTTCCATTTAAGCACCCAAAATGTTCAGTCTGTTCGGAGTCTTTCCTTAGTTAGTAGCCACCTCAGCAGTGGGAGTCCTTAGGCTTTTCTCTTTGGATTCCCATCTGCCAGGTATGTATCCTTGCCTGTAGCCTTCCTTGAGCTTATATACTTTGGATTCCCATCTGCCAGGCTCTAGTGTGATATTCCACTAGCCCCAGAGGTTGCCCTTATAGAATGACTCCTATGGCTAGTGCCTCATCAATGAACTTTCAGAGTGTTTCTAGCTCAACTGGAGATAGGGAATAAATGGTTCCCAGGGGGGGACTCTCTCCCTCTATTAGGTCAATCTTGAGATCGTACGGTCAATGATTGGCAAGGATTTCTGCTTTCTTCTTGCTGAAGATGTCAGAAAACTCATGATATTCCAATGGAACACCGTCGAGATTGGCTGTTGGATCAGGATTCGGGGAAGCGTCAATGATGGAAGCGGATCTTCCTTTTGGAAATATGCATAACTGACATATCTCCTCGTTACCTAGTTTGCACAAGCGAGCGAACGCAGAAGCAGGGACTAGGTTGATAGGTGAGTCTTGTTCGGATGTTGGAGGGCCGTCTGTGCGGTCAGATTTCAGGATTCCGGAGACAGCAGAGGCAGATTTTGCAGAGAGTGAGGTCGGAATTGAATCTTGTTGCTGAGGAATGCGGAATGATATACTGCTCAATACCCAGTCAATCAACGGATTGTAGTGGGTGAGCCAGTTGTGTCCTAACACAACAGAGCAGCTAGAATCAAGCGGTGTTACATACATAGCAACAACCTGATTTTCACCAGACAGAAAGCGGATTGGCATATTGATAGTCTGCATGATTGAGACGTTAGAAGTGCCATTGAAAAGTTTTAGCGGGATTTGCGGAATGTTGTGGGGCACCAGCAGAAGCTTGGAAGCGAATGATGAGTCTACAAAACAGTGAGTGGGACCAGAATCCATGAGAGCTTGGATATTAGTATTCAGAATAATGTTGGAAGTCAGTCGTATTGTAAGAGAATTGGATTTTGAAAGAGCGGAAGCGTTGAGTCGAACCTCGGAAAACGCACAGATGGAATCAACGCAACTCTGAGTCTGTGTGGGGGTCTCAGAGCTGCTTATTATTTTTTTTGAATCCATAACGGCTGCAGGTTCAGCCTTGCATTTGGGTTTGCTCAGAATTGCGGAGGCTACTCAAGCCTTTGATTGAGCATTAAGGGAGGTTGATCGTGGACAGTCCTTCGCAAAATGCCCAGGTTTCCCACAGAACATGCAAAGGTTTTGGTCCATGTGTTGCTGTCTCTCCTGTTGGGTTAATTTTCCATCTTTTCCAAGTATGTTGGGAATATCCGGAGTTTTTTGGAAATTCGACATGGAGGACTGAGGTTTGGTAGAAGAGGCAGAAGCTGAAGCGTTGTTGTTGTTCATCCTCTTCTGTGATTGGTTCGATTGGGATTCTTGCTTGTCAGATTTGCTACTGTTACTGGAGTAGTTATTGTTGGAAGTGGTGGCACGGTTGACCTCGCCTCGTCGTTCCCAATAACGGCTGTCAATGGTTTGCACGAGTTGTCGCAGTTCCGGAAGTGTGTCAGCTTTGTCCCAGGTTGCAAGAATATCTTCAATATGATGATCAGGAAGTTTAGTATAAAAGCTCCTATGAAGGGCAGCATCGCCCCAATTGACTCTAGCAGCGAGGCAGTTGAATTCTACGATAAACTTCATGATGCATTGGTTGTCGTGCATTCAGAGATTGTTGAGTTCGGTTTCCACATCACCAACAGGATTGTAAGCTCTGAAAGTCCCAATAGCTTGTAAGCCAGAGCAGGTCTTGGAAGGCATCATCATCTAAGAGTTCAGGCTCGAAAAAATCTAAAGCCATCCCTTTTAAAAAAGAGATAGCGTAAGTAACTTTCACTTTGTCACTGGAAAAGGTCTGAGGACGGTCGTGGAAGTGGAGTTTGCATTGAAGGAGGAAAGGATGGAGCTTTTGGGAATCCGATCCATCGAAGGTGTTGGGTTTGCGGTGTTTGGTTTTTCCGGTTTGACCTTTATTTGGAGTTCCCATGTGCTTGACTATCTGTTTCAAAGCTTTTAGCATAGCCTTCCCCTCATCTTCTTCATTGTCATTGTCGTCCTCGTTGTTGATGTTGTTGTTGTCACCGGGGTCGTCTTCCGGTTCGTTATTTGGGAGGCTAGATCCGGGGTTTGTGATTCCGATGACATTATGGGATCTGGTAGAAGGCATAGTGAATGGATCAAGAGTTTTAGTTCGAATATACTGTTATGAACTAGATTTCTTCTTGTCGGATGTCAGGATTTTGTCAGAATGTCGGAGTTTGGGATTTGGAGTCAGAAATCGGAACGTACAGACATTGGCTTCAACTTATAGGTTGCGCCCTCTTGGATCCTTCATGTACTGGTATTTTGGGATGTCGGTGGAGTCGGACAAGATCAGAGAGTTGGATAAGACTTAGAGACGGAAGTGAGAAGTTATCAAGTCAAGGTGGGTCAATATTTGAGCTGACTAACAAGTACATGGAGGAGTCATATATAACGAATTGATACAATCTGAATTGGAAAGATATGAACATGGAAATCCGAAACGGAGTGAATATGGGATCAGGGTAGAAGTACATATGGACATAAGACCGAAGATGTAGATCTTTGATAAAAATGACTAAATATAGATGGGATGGAGATAAGTAAAAACAGGTGGAGGAAATCGGAAATATGAATCAGAATATATTGGAGAAAAGCGGAAACAGCTGGGAATGAATCTGGGTTTTAACAGGTCTGTATAGAAGAAGATTAGTAACAGATGGATGAGTCAAGACTTAGCAGATGAGCGGAAGAATTTGGATATTCAGAGTTCAGAAAAAATCAATGTGGGAAAGGATGAGGAGTAACAATAAATGAATATCAAGTGGAGTTTAGCTTTATGGAAAAGCGAGTATAACCAAAGAGTGGATTTTTTGGAGAATGGGAAGATGTTGGGATTGGAATATTCAGGGTATTGATATAATGATCAATTGTATAAGAGCATATACATTTGAACAATATACAAAGTAAGACATAGAGGAGGTACTAATATATAGACTTTAATATGGATAGAAATTGATATAAGTTTGTAAGTTGATATACAAAAGCTTGAGTAAGGAAAAGCATATTTGTGGAATTCTGAAATTGGAAATGAAAGATATAAGGGTGCATGATACAGAGTTCTGAGCGAACATGGAAATCAAGATAGAATATATGGGGGTGAGATCAAGATGGATGGTGACTAAGAATGATGAAATGGGGGTGTATTGGAAATAAGCAGAAAAAAGGGGCTTATTGGAAAAGCGTAAATGTCAGAATAACGGAAGTCGGGTCTGGGATCTAACACATAATTATTTTGTATGCCAAATTCACTCAATAAAATGCAGAGCTCATATTTCTTATCCCTATCTGTGATCAATGGGAGCAAGAAGCCATGATCTGTCATGCTGTGAGCTTTGATGTGAGTGCAGAACAAGCCATATTATCCATTCGAACAGTCATTGGTAGTGCGAAGATGTCGATGGACAAATGTCCTGCTCTGGTGGTAAAAATAGCAAAGGCCAGCTCGTTCAAGGTTTCACTCCAGAATACACAGGACTGGGAACAAATTAAAGCTCTGTGGGAAGTAGAATACATGAAAAAAAACAAGTTTCTTATGATATTAATGTTGTGATGACAAAAAAGGTTTGTCTATTGTTGCTATTTTATCTCATGTTTTTTTTTTTTTTTTTTCATTTTTTCATTTTTTCATTTTTTCATTTTTTCATTTTTTTTCATGTAATATCTTCTAAATGAGAGACATGAAGCTGTGAAGAGATATGAATAATGGAAAAAAAGCAAAACCCCCTGGCAAGGCTGTGAAAAGAAAAAATCTGTACCTGTCTGATGAAAGCAGTGACAATGGTCATGGCATAGGCGATGGTTGTGACCTCAATGCCAAAAGCAGTGATGAATACAGAGCAAAGTTTCAATCACTCATGCAGCACTGGCCCTGCAATGTGCATACTGGAAAGGTTTGCTTGGGAGATAAAACTAAAGATGTCCATTTTCTTGTAACATTTGTGGGTGATCTCTCCTGGGCCCTTGCAATGGTATGGGTGTTTTCATTTAAATGATCCAACTAACAAAGTTTATTATTCTAGATTCGTGCTGAGGGGGTTGATATTGAAGATCCACCACACACTGATCCCTTCAAAGGTTGGTATTTCAAATTGGCACCTGTCTCTCACTGTGCAGGTGCAAGAACAGTGGAGAATCAATATGAAAAAAATACAGGAACTACACATGTCACTAAAAACATGCCACCTGAAGCATTTTGACAAGGATATGACCCATTGACACCTGATCCTCACCGCAAGTGGTCTTCATCTTTGGTTTCCTATCATTCCATCAGCCCCACTCTTGCTTGGCACATGGCTCACACACTTACAGGAGTCAAATACTAACCCAGGACTTGATTGGTGCAAAATCATCAACAAATTTCAGGATGAAAATTATCTTGGTATGCCCCTCAGCAGCCTTGCCTCACTCTCAGAGGACATCATATGTACAGGCTTCAAATTATTGATGCAGGAGTTTAGTGTTATCACTGAACAGCTCAAAATGGCTGCAAAGCAATATAAGTTTGCAATGAAGGGGGGGGGTACATCTCAAGACATGGGACTTGCAAGTATCCTTTTGCAACAAGTTGAGTCTTGAAGCATTGCATGGTCCCATCTGAATATCGCTTGATTCTGAACACAAGCTTTGACTCAACTGGTCTCAGTCCAGGTGGTAGGTCTGCATCAATCCATGTTCCATTATCCTCTAGTGATCTTACTTCAGAGTCTATTGATGGTTTCCAGTGTTTCCAGTCACCACTGCTCCTTGCTTCATGCACAGTTTGTGGTTCAATGAATGATCCAGTCATTACAGCAGTGGAGACCAATGCAAAGGCAAGGTTGCTTATCATTTTCTCTCCCTTTGGGTCATCAATTTTGTCTGGGAGCACCTCTTGTATCTTCCAGGTAGGTCTTCCTTGTCACTGTGGCAGGTCCTCTGCAGGTCCAAGGAGCTCTAGTTCTGTGCACTGCTTTTGTGGTTGTCTTTGAGCAGGTGCTGGTATGATCGCAGTTTCAGGTATCACTTCACTTGTTGATGTTGATGTTGGGAGGATGGATGGAGGTGTTTGTTCCTCATGTTCAGGACTTTGCATTTCCACTTCACCTGTGTTCATGGGCTACTCAAAATCAAGCTTCTCAGTCCAAGCTAGCTGCTGTGGAGGGTCAGGTCGCTCATCGAAAATGAGATTTTGTGCTTTTATTGCATAATTCCTGATTGGATCCCATAGGTAGTAAGCCTTGGTGCTGATGCAGTACCCTAGAAGGACACACCACCAAGACTTTGCTTCAACTTTCTTTTTGGAATGTGTGCATATGCCAGGCAGCTGAAGGGTTGCAACTTTCAAATTGATGGCATCTGGCCAGTCCAGGCTTCATATGGTGTCTTATCTGAAAGAGCTGCAGTAGGGCTGCAATTTATCATGTAGATTGCAGTGCTAACCACTTCTTCCCAGAAGCCAGTGGACAATGGAGCATGGAGCAAGTGGATTCAACAATGGTACACTTATTATGTTCGCTGAGTCCATTTTGCTCAGGTGTGTCTGGTGTTGTTGTCTCCAGGATGATGCTGTGTTTTTAAGAAACTCTAAGAATGTGCCATTGATATATTTGCCACCATTGTCAGTTTGGAAGCACTTGAGTTTCTGATCAGTTCTGATTCCCTGAGTTTACGAAGGTTAGAATCAGCTTTTACCAGTTGGACATTTCAGCTTTCAAATAATCATGCACATTCTCCCACAATAATCTGGGATTTTGTGCTTTTGTCCATAGATTACATAAGAAAACTGTGCAAGCGGACCATGAAACACATCTCCATTTGGGTTTTTGAAAAGTTCCAGGGTCCCAGTGGGGTCACTGGGGGAATGACCCAATGTCTGAACCTCCATTGTGGTCAGTTCTTGACAACCACTGACAGGATGTACTCAGTCCAAGCTATAGGCTCCACCCATGCTCCTTCTTCAACTTTGTAAGTATCTTTCATTTATTTGTGTCCACTTTTTTTTTGTTCTTCTCTGCATTCTCAATGTATCCTGTCAGGATTATGGTCACATGACTGCATTGCTGTCCACAAGCCGCCCGTCTTGCATATACTTGCCATGGTGTCAGTCTACCTTCTAGTTGCATATTGTATGAAGTGCTAGTAACCTCAACAGGATAGCTAGAGGTATACTATGTTACAAGTACATCCAATATTGTTCATTTATAGCTATGTTGGTGGTACATACTATGCAGTAGACAATGGACATGCTAAGATGTCCATACTTTCTACTATTGAAAAAACAATGTTGAACCTAGTATTTAATGATTACAGTTTGAGAACATGTAAATGAAATACCAAGATGCTGACAGATGCTGTATCCAGTTCCCCCTGTGTGCTCCTGTACATGTGCTCATCTGGTCACCAATAACATTCTATTTGGCAACCTCAAAATATGTGCTAGGAAAGGAGTGGAGTTGCGCAGAGGGCACAGAGGGAGGCAGGGGTGCACAGAGAGGGCCACAGGGGTGCACTGAGGGCACAGCGGGGGGCAGGAGAGGGTGGCAAGGGTGCGGAATGTGCAGGGGGGCTAGGAGGACAGGGGCACTGAGAGAGCAGCAGGGGCACTGACAGATGAGAGAGAGGTGGGGGCGCTAAGAGGATGGCAGGGGCACACAGAGGCATGGATGGAGCAGAGCAGGTGATAGGAGGGCGGTGAGGGCACTGAGAGGGTAGCAGGGGCATGGATGGGGTGGAGCAGGCGATAGGAGAGTAGTGGGATGGCGAAGAGGGCACGGAGAGTGCTGAGATGGTGGCAGGTGCGCAGAGGTGTGGATGGGGGCTAGGAGGGCGGTGGGGGGTGTAGGGGGATAGGAGGGTGGCAGGGGTGTGTAGGGAACTATGAGGGTGGCAGGGTGTGTGTAGGGGGCCTGGAGAGTCAAGGGGGTGGGCATAGGATGTACAGGAAGCTGAGATGGAACTAGGAGGGCAGGGGGGGGGGGGGGGGGGGGTTGCACAGAGGGCAAAGAGGGTGGAGAGGTTGTGTAGATGGCGCAGAGAGGGTTGTGATGGTGTGCAGAGGGTGTGGACGACACAGAGAGAGCCTGCATATAAAATAGAATGTGGTTGGGGCGCTGCTGGTGGTCAAGGGTGAGATGGGGTGTCAGGCAACAGTGACGCGGTGTCGGTCTACTTTCAGAAATGAATCCAAAAGACAGTGGGTAGCGGTGTCGTCATTGCACGGCTACTTACACTGGTGTTCGGCTCAGTGCGCTTTGCTATCAGCAGCAACAAAAGTAGAACAAGGACGAAGATGAAGACGTAGCAGTGACAAAGATGATGACATAATACACTGGCGTAAGCGTAGACGAGATACAACAGCAAATGTCACGTGATTGACAAAGCTGGCCTTGACGTAGACATAGTAGTAGTAGTAGTAGACTTAGAAGACTTAGACTTGAGACTTAGACGAGTGAATCCAACTGAAAGAGGTGAATTGGGGTACACTAAGGTGAAACAGGCCTTATATACATGAGCAGAACAACAAACGATGCGAGTATGCCATACAACGATGTCGTCGACAGCAGACAGGAGAAATGACTAACGGTGAGAGGCAGAAAACCAAAATAGGAAGCTGGTTTGTAAGGAAATGGAAAAATGAGTCAGGTGGTCGAAGAAATGAAGGGAAATATGGCAGCGAATTTGAAATAGAAGCCAGAAATAGAATAGAAGTGAGTCATAGACAATAGACCATGTGGAACAATTGGAAATCGAAGTACAAGAAAGAAGCGAGTGAGTCAGGTGATGAAAATGAGTCATAGCCGTCCAATAGGGTTCCAGTTGCTTGTCAAATATCTCCGAAGATGAGTAAGTGAGTCATGTGACTTGATGACGACTCAGAAACATGTGAACCAATCACGACACTTGGATACGAATTTCCTCCAGAGAGGGAATGAAGACGAGTCCTGCTTGACGAAGTCCTTAGGCACATAACCGTAGCAAATCTCTGTTCCTGGTCCGTGATCTTTGATGTACCAGTTATTCCTGAGGACGATGCGATGCCAACCATTCGCTGGTTCGAAGTTTGGGTCAAAACTGATGATGTAGAAGGGAGCATGGAAGGTTTGATCGAATACCCATACGCAATCGTGAATGTGATAAGGAGGATATGAGGGGAATATTCGGTATGGGCCTTCAGGAGATTCAACATATAGAGGATAGTACTGACGATGTGCGACTTGTGGGGGAGGACTGGACAAATGAACATCAAGGGGAGAACGTCAACTAGGAAGTTCAATGTGTGGTCCAACATGTATGTCTGGCTTGGCAGTCATCTGAAACAAGTCATGGGACGTGGTGGCGGCAATGCTGGATGGCATATTGGAAATAGAATCAATGAAAAATAGAATGAGTGTGGAGATGATGTGTCTGGCAGACTGGAGGTAGCACAGCAGATGATGGTCTGGCGAAAGCTGATGATGATAGGCGCGTGTGCAGTGAGCGTCTTTTGTAGTGTAGTAGGTGCTGTCGAGTATCATGCTTGTCAGCAGTGGCGGTGGCATGCGGGGGTTGCCCGATGTCTACGGATGTATCCTGGGATGTAGGGGCTGTAGGAGTGCATGGGCGAGGCAGTGTGGATGGATGTACGGTCGTGGGCGTGGTGGGTGTTGCGGTGTCAGCAGGCATGTCGGTGCTGTGGGTGTATGGGTGTACAGTGCATGTGAGTGGGAAAGTGAGTGTGGTGTGGGTGTGTGAGTGCGACTCCAGGAGGTCTGGGTGGATGGAAGATGGATGTGCAGATGCAGGTGAGCATGGTGAGGCAGTGAGGACCGCCATGGTAGGGTTTTAGCTGTGTCTTCGTTGTCCCTGGACTCCATTGTACTGCTCGCTCGCCATGTGTGTGCTTGGGGACTTCTTTTGGCTGTGATTGACGGCAATGATGGGATGTTTTCCTCCTCTTCACCAGTCTCCACCTCTTCTTCTCTCTCACCCGATATCTTGAGTTGCTGTGGTTCGAGCTCCGGCTTATGGAAGCGACTAGAGCATGCGACTGATTCTTGAAGATGTTTCTGGGTGTGGCTGGTCATGAGTGACTGGCAGAGGTCGTGGATATGGTGAACCAAAGTCATAGAGCCGCTGCTGTCTGTCTCCAAGTCCAAGAACAAATGAAAGGGAAAGGGTCCTCCAGCATCCAGCACCCAACACAGAAAAGGGGCCTAAAGGACCATTGGCATGCACCGTGAAGGAGGTGGGCATGGGCTTCATCAAGTGCAGATGGAGGTAGTTCGAGTGTACGTTGATCATCACGTGACCACACTCGAAGAACATGACATTCTTATTGGCGACATGTCAACTTCATGTTGCCAATAAGAATGTCATCTGAGAGTCTGGAGCATTGTCACATGACCATGCTTGCATGAAGATGACATTCTTATACATTTGACATGTCATCTATAAGAATGTCATCAATAATTAGATGGCGGAGAGTGGAGTGGACATATGACTGTTTCACCAACTAGAGTCTAGCCATGATCAATCAAGTGACTGTGGTCAAACAAAGAGGGTGACATGACAACTTCATGTTACTGAGAGGAACATCATCAGTAACAATATGTGAAAGCTATTTGCTTATTCTTCTGGTGTAGGTATTTATATTGATATTGCATATCTCAAATGTACACAATCAGTCCGATTATAATAAAGGAGGCAGGTTTCACTCCCCTATCTAGGCTATCCCATACTCATTATCTGGTCCTGATGCTTGGCAGGATGGTTCTAGCCTTCTGATTAAGAGTCTTCAGCCACCTCTCTCAGCTAAGGCTGTCCATGAGTCCAGCTCATCCCATGAATACCTGTGGGTTGATCCATGGGAATACTTGTGGGTTCAGATCCCATGGGTAATGGGTACTCAGGCCTGAAAACCCACATAGATCTGAGTATAGGATCGGGAAGTTTCTGTGGGTACCCTGATCTGTAAGGTTTGCTTTTAGTGAGCATAGGTAGCTACTATGTGTACGTAATTTTTACAATCTACCTGTGGGTACCCAGATCCATAGTGTTTACTTTTAGCAAGTATAGTTAGCTACTATGTCGACAATTTATTATATACTTTTGGCTATTTTAGCAGCTAGAGCTTATGTAGCTCTGCTATTTGTTGTGCTTTGGAGGTCATGTGACTGGTGAACCTTGTTCAAAATGAAAGCATGACAATACTCTCATCCCACATTACAAATACATCCCCAAAACCACTTTTGTGATGCACACCCACAAGGTGTCTGTCCCTCCACACTCCTTTATATCAAATGGACAATGGGTTAGAGTTCTTGTTACTAAACAATTCTGCCACCATGATACTAACTTTTTGCCACTGTAACTACACAAATCTGTCACGAGTTTTAGTAGCTCCTGATCTGCTGCATCAAATCCTAAAGAACAAGGACCATTCTCTTCATAATGAGCAGTTTATTTTAGGTAAATCATCATACATTTGAATTGATCATTGAATGAACTATAATCTTCTTAAAAAGTAAGTTCAGTGTCACCTTTGCTACCATGCCTCTTGACCAAGATAGATTATTGCAGTTTCAGGCCAATTTGAGGGCAGAATAAGGAGAAAAAGACTAGAGAAAAGTATGTCTGTGACCCATTTAGATAGAATGGCATTCCATAATCCTTTATCTGTTTCCAAAGCATGTTGTGGTCTTCCAACTCAGTCAGCCTATTGTAGCCATAGATCTATGATTTGCCACTTTGTGGTGTTCTCCTAGAAGAATCAACAGTAAACCATTGGTTTGCTGTTAAATTTAATAATAAAATATGGTTCGGATGGGTGAGTACAAGTACTCATTGTAAAGATCCTATTAAAATCTTTTGTTATTGTGGTACTACCAACTTGGTTGGTAGTCAATTTGCTTGTACATGTGTTTGTGCTGCATCTTTATGTTGAATCTCATTGTCAGGATTCTATCATTATACACTACAATGCAATGGAGGTACATGATGCAATAAGAACACAATGACAATGTGTAGTTGAATGGAAATTGTCAACAGTTAACAGCACATGGGTTCAAATATAAATGAAACACATGGAATATTGTCCACTCTCCTTATAAACATGAAACAATCCAGTTGCCTCTTTATGCACCATGTCATTGGAAGCACCACTTGAGAGGAAACATGGTGCTCCATACTGCCAAGGGACCTCTCACACATTGTTAAATCCATTGAGCAAAAGAAACAGGGAATCGGATTTGTCATGCGCAGCAGTGACCCATACCACAAGTTTGAGTCCCACTGCAAGCTTGAATTCTTTGGATGCATTGAGAGCAACAGATCTCTTTCACAGGAAGTAAGTGGACATGTATCTTGAATTGTCATCTATGAAGGTGATAAAGTATCATTTATTACCAAGGGAGGTTGGGAACAGTCTGCAAATGTCCAAATGAACAATCTTTAGTTTCTCTTTTGCTTGTTTTCCTGACTCTGGAAAATGTGATCAATGTAGCTCTCCTTTCACACATGCCTCACAGAACTCTGGTTCTCCTTCAACCACATCTACTCCCTCAACCAATCCTTTCTGCACCAGCTTCTTCACATTGTCAAGACCTAAATGACCTAGCTGTCGGTGTAGAACATTTATATTGATTGATCACACAGTTTTAGCCATTCTCACATGTTCGCTTGAGAGGACTGGACTTCCTTTGAGTCTATACAGTCCACCCCGTGCCATAATTCCTTCGCCAACCACAAGATTCAATGATTTGTTGATGATACAGCATTCAGGATTGTCAAGCTTGATGTGTAGTTGCTGTTTGTGATGTGGGACATTGAGAGTAATGTCGTGGCAAGTTCTGGTACAAAAAGAGTGTGTGGGAATTTCCCTATCATGGTTTTCCCATTAGCTTCTACTAGGAATTGTAAGGTCCCCATTCCAATGGCTTGGATGATTCTGTTAGATCCCAGATCCACCATGTTATTCCGACATCTCCGTATTCTCTGATAAGCCTTTTCCGCTTATCCTGATAAACCCTTTTCCGCTTATTCCGATAACCCCTTCTCACTTATACCAATAAACCCTTTTCCGTTTATTCCAATATACCCCCATTTGATCATTCTTATTCATGATCTATTTTTGATCCTACCCCCGTATGCTTTATCTAGATTCCCATACTCATTCCAATCTTGGCATTCTGTATCACACACCCCTATCCCTTTCGTTTCCGACTTTGGAATTCTGTACACCCTTTTAAATATGCCTTCTCACTCAGACTTTTCTTTAGCTTATATATCTCTTTCAACAGATGTACTGATTCTTATCTGCAAAAGTCCATCTATATATATACATCATTGTCCTCCCTATACCTTACTTCATATATTGTCCACATATACTTCCTTATACATTGATCATTATATTGAAACCCCGCATAATTCCAATTTCCAATATTCTTCTGATCTACTGATCTTCCAACACATCCATTCCTTGATTCTACTCGCTTTTCCATAAAGCCAAATCTCATTTGATATTCATTTGTCATTACTCCTCGACCCTTTCTGTATTGGCCCTCTGAACTTCGAAATCTCCAAATTCTTCTGCTCACTCGATAAGTCTCTCAATGCGCTATTGTTACTGATCACTCTGTGTATACCCAACCATTGGTATTCCAATATTTCCATCAGGTTGAAAATCTGAAATACCAGGGCACTAGAAATCCAAGAGGGTGCAACCCATAAGTTGAAGCCAACACTCATATAGATTTGTTTCCAATTATCTGACCTCCAAGGTATTCTGACACGCAGAACTCTGATTAATGAGAAATCGAACCCAGTCAAGAATCCAGTACCTAACAGTATATATAAGCTGACACTCTTGATTTCTACAATGTCTGCCAACATCCGAATCTGAACACTCTCGAATGACAACATTGACGAATCAACCAATGATGTTGAAAATCCCAACAACACCAGTGTTCAAGGATACTCCAATAACATTAGCAAATGCATCATAGATGAAGACTTCAAACTCGAGCACATCCTGATAAATACTGACAATGTGACCTCAACCCTTCTTTCCGATGACCTACGATCAATGGCAACAATTTCCAACCATATCCTGACTTTGCTGACACCAAAACTTTCTGACATCCTCAGACAGGACAGCAAATTAATACCAGAGGAGAAACAACAACGTACCAATCAGAAACTATGCTACTACTGTGGAAGACCTGGTCATAAAGTAAAGAACTGCCCGAAGTCATCATCCTTCACCAGGAAAGCAAAACTCTGAGCTGAAGTCATCATGTCAAGCAATCCCGACGATCAGGGCCTTTTAGAGGTTCTTCCGAATCCCTAAAATTGACAGCTCAAGCAATCCTTGAGCACAATTCACGTTCATACCATTATTCGTGCCTTACTGAGATTACAACAGACACTTTCTGACAACACCTCTCAACCTAATTACTGACAATACCACTAATCCCTTCCATGATCTCCAACCTTACCTTCAAATCCCGACATCTCTGAACATCATTTCTTCTGAATGTTTCAACTGACCATTACATCTAAACACCACCCTATGGGTTCCCACCTTCTGCAGGTCTCTGTTTTCTGTCACCAACAACATCTTATGTTGCACCATCCAGCAGGCTATTCATGCCAATCATGTTTTCTGTCCAGCAAAGAATCCCGGTTGTTATTACATTGCGTATTACACCACTTGTTTCTGATTGTTCCAACATGCTGGGAATGCCACTAACCCACCCACTACAATCCATTGATTGACAGGGCATTGGGTAGCACTTAGTTCTGCACTCCTTAACAAGAAGATTCAATCCTATGACATGTCTCTGGAAACCTGCAATAATTTGCATTTTTCCGAATCTCCAAAAATCTCTGTTCTGCTGCGACATCCTCCGACTTGCCAACCATCCACCATCAAATGCTCAATTCACCTTGCGACACGATGATAAGGAAACCCTGGCATTTTTCTGACACAGGAAAATCCAATACATCAATTCTTCCAAATTCCCCCAAATTCTGACCCAAGTGACACTATCAATATTCCGCTACGTGCTCTGACAAGATCATCTCAATGGAGGGAGAGAGTCTCCTTATGGGAAAACTCATTTTCCTTACATCTAGTTAAGCCAGAATCACCTTGAGAACAGTTTAACGAGGCTCTAGCTATAGGATTTCATCTGACACTTTCTGCACAGTACTCCAGTACTTCCTCAAGAATACTTCAAGACGATTTCCAAATCCTGGCTTGCAAATCTCTTTCACGGACCTTCTTCAATTCCCTGAGATTTCAGTCTTCCGATCCAACTTTTCCAAATTCGAACATCAAGATGCAACATAACAAGTCACTCTGATTCCAGTCTAGTCATCATTTTCCAATTTCCACATTATGGGGCAATAACCAACAAGCTGCCTTTGGAATCTGCAACGGTTTCTCCTGAATGGCATTGTTAAATCCCTTGTCTCCATGAATGCACCATCCTCAACCCGTTAACCCCACGTCTTGTTCAACAAACTTCACCTTTTCAAATCACCTTTTAAGACAAATCTTACCCATTTCAATGATATTCCAGGACGAATACCAAAATTTTGCCGACATTTCATTTTCCAACTAATGTCTATATCTCTCAATTTCTGACTTCAACTGTTGAAACCTTCAAAACTCGTTTCTTCTATTAAAACCTACTTCTGAATTTTCTGAACTTCCTACTCAGTGATTTTACAACTCCTTTGACATTTTCAACATTCCGATTCATCCAACTTCTCCGGTAATCTGTGATTACAGCATTTTTCAACTGGACAGACATCAAGACCATCTATCAAGAACCTTCCACGAAATTCCATTTCAATTGGCAAAAATTCTGACAAGCACCTACCGAATCTTTCAATTCACGATCCTCCATCTCTTTGTATTTTTCTTCTGATGTTTAAGGTAGACGATGGGATGTCCACCTTAAAGGGGGTGTAGCCACTACATCAACAACAAGTCCTACTCCAATTTTCCAGCCATATGCCAATTTTCCAACACCATTCCTCAAAACCTTTCAATCACTCTTGTCTTTTCACCGACATTTTCTGACAACAGTTCTTCGATCCACCCTTCACATTCAATTCTGTTTCTACAAGTCCCTGTTTACTTCCAAAAACCCAAAATCCTTCCAACATCCATGACCCTAACTTTCTGATACTTCTCCGATATGTTCTGATTCCTCTGATTCTTCTGAATCACCCTTTGCAACCATTTTTCACCAAGTCCAACTCTGATTCTATGTCCTGTGTTTCTAGATTCACTCTGATTCCAACTTATCCTGATTTTCTGAAGAACCTTGTATGCACTTAAGTGCCTACCCTTACCTTGATTTTCCAATTGTTCTTATTTCTGACTATTGCCAATTTCTTCCAATTTTCAAAACCTTTTCATTTTCTAAATTATATTACTTGATTTCCCCAATATTTCCGAACACTCTATGCTACTTTTCCTTTCCAACTGTTTTCTCTGATTTCTATCTACTCCATGGTTTCATCTTCAGGCGCTTTAGCCTCCTTTTCAGACTCTTCTGCCTTCTCCTTCTCCCCTCTGATCGCCTTTCCTGAATCCGTACCTTCTGGATTCCCAACATCTCCAACAACTCCCTCTTCCAGTTCCTTGGTGTTCTTCGCCATCTCTGGAAGTCCACTCTCCGTCACCTCTGGAGTGACATCCACATCCATTCTGACAGCCTCCATTTCCTTTTCCTTCCCCTTCTGTTTCTCTGACACTTCCTCTGGTTCCACTTCTGCAGGTTTCTTGCCTGCCACATCCCCCACTTTGCCTTCTGACTCAATCTCTAGTTCCCGCGCAAATGTCCCATTGTACGTTTCCCACCACTTTCTCTGGAACTTGTAGTCAACCTTGGCAACATCTTCAACGGGTCATTGAGACTTGCCATTCCTTCCACATTATACCTCAACCACTTCGCGAGGTTATGCATGGTTTTGCGGAGTCCATGGATTTCCACCGCAAACCCTGCCTCCTCCAACCCTTCTTCTGCCTTATCGACATCTGACGCACGTTCCTTGCCCTTCCCTTTTTCCGCCGACATCCCAACATCCAAGTCGGCAAACCTTGCTGACAATCCCCTGGCTTCCCCAATGGCCCACTCCAACCTCTGTCTCTTTGTCACAGGTCCCCATCCGGCCTCCACATTTTCTGGCTGCACCCTATACCGCACTGGTAGCAACATCTTCCCCTCCATCTCCATCGTGAACATGGGATCCACAGGCTTTGTGCACTTCTTGCAATCGCCACCGCACCGCACGCATGCCCTTTTCCGGGATTTCCTGCTCTTCCAGTCCTCCTCCACACACTCATACCCCTGCATCCAACAACCAATGCACCAGTCGTCAAATGACTCCAGATCCAACCATTCCAAGTCGGCCATCCACCTTTTCTGCCCGATTCCAGACCCCAATGAAGGCCCAGGCTGCCCCGTGGTGTTCCAAACCTGATCACCTTTGTCTGGCTATATCCCGTCTTTCCATCAGAAAACCGATTTTCCCAATCCACTTACCAACAATCTGCTCCTTTTGGCCTCCTCCTGTCTCAATTCTTACCAGACACTCCATGTGGATTCATGTTTCCGATGCTCCGTGTCTTCTCACCGCTTTTTCTGATCCACCTCTTCCTTCCTTTTCCGATCCTCATCCTCCTTTCCTTCCTTTTCCAATCCTCCTCCTCCTTCGACAGTCACACCTCTTCTTGCCTTTGCACTTCTTCCCTTTCTCACCTTTCCCACTCCACCTTGGCTCTGTTCTGCAGTTTCTCCTCCAGGAGTTGCTTCTGCCAGTCCAAATCCTTCATTTTTGCAGTAATCTCCTCTTCAGAGCTGATCTCAATGACTGATGCATTGTGGTGAGACAATGCGCGTGAAGCCATTTTTTGATGTGGTGGTGGTGGTTCAGGAAAGAAAGTGTTTTGCGTTCTGTCACCCCATCTTCCCCTATTTATACTCAATTGGCAATCTCAGCCTTTATGGATAACCGAAGCCCAAACTTCCCACAACACTCAATGACATAATTGACCTCGAGGGCTCGGCCGTAAAAGGGAGATACTGTTAGATCCCAGATCCGATACCATGTTATTCCGACATCTCCGTATTCTCTGATAAGCCTTTTCCGCTTATCCTGATAAACCCTTTTCCGCTTATTCCGATAACCCCTTCTCGCTTATACCAATAAACCCTTTTCCGTTTATTCCAATATACCCCCATTTGATCATTCTTAGTCACGATCTATTTTTGATCCTACCCCCATATGCTTTATCTAGATTCCCATACTTGTTCCAATCTCAGCATTCTGTATCACGCACCCCTATCCCTTTCGTTTCCGACTTTGGAATTCTGTACACCCTTTTAAATACGCCTTCTCACTCAGACTTTTCTTTAGCTTATATATCTCTTTCAACAGATGTACTGATTCTTATCTGCAAAAGTCCATCTATATATATACAGCATTGTCCTCCCTATACCTTACTTCATATATTGTTCACATATATTTCCTTATACATTGATCATTATATCAAAACCCCACATAATTCTGATTTCCAATATTCTTCTGATCTACCAATCTTCCAATCTTCCAACACATCCATTCCTTGATTCTACTTGCTTTTCCATAAAGCCAAATCTCATTCGATATTCATTTGTTGTTACTCCTCAACCCTTTCTGTATTGGCCCCCTGAACTCCGAAATCTCCAAATTCTTCCACTCACTCAATAAGTCTCTCAACGCGCTATTGTTACTGATCACTCTGTGTAGACCCAACCATTGGTATTCCGATATTTCCATCTGGTTGAAAATACAAAATACCAGGGCACTAGAAATCCAAGAGGGTGCAACCCATAAGTTGAAGCCAACACCCATATAGATTCATTTCCGATTCTCCGACCTCCAAGCTCCAATACCTCTGAGCACCTCTGAGGTATTCCGACACGTGGAACTCCAATTAATGAGAAATCTGACCCAGTCAAGAATTGTAAGAATGTAGATTCTTACTGTAGCATATATGCTACTATTTAGAGTAGATAAGTCACCAGAGTGACTTATGGGTTAGATTATGTAACACCGCCCACTAGGGGTGCCTGTAGACAGTGGACAACTATGCAGTTGTCCACAACTAGCTTAGATAATCACTTTTAACTTTACTTGTAACCACACCAATCACAGACTCCAATAAACCTATTGGCTCAGTCTGTTTGTGTAACGCAAATTAAGTGTTTTACACTTTTTTGTCTGCCAATTCATTGGCAGTACTGCGATAAATCGATAAAAAGATCAAATCAATCTTTTTACCCAAGCCAATGAGTTTAACACTCGCCAGAAGTCCTGGAAAATAGTAAACAGACATTTACTATTGATTTTCTAATACTGTTGATTTTCTAAAATCAATAGAAGAACGCCACAGTGTGGCTGATAGATCATAGATCTATGACTTCAATAAGAACTCGAAGCCAAACATCTAGATCTGGAGAGGATCAAGATATGTCTGGAGCCACAGCCAGAGGCCCAGACAGGAGAGTTGAGACTGCCCATGACGTGGACAGGCAAACGGGAACACTGACGAGGATAGCTAGTCCTCATAGAACTACGACACCCATAGCTTCTGACTCCATGAGTCGAAAGCCAGTATTGGCGGATCTAATGAGATCCATGCTGGATGAATCAGAAACGGACAAAATATTGCCTGTTAAGAAAACAAGAGTAACTTCGACCAGGTCAAAGTTACGATTGCCTGTCGATGAGTCAAGAGAAGTACCAATGAGCGATACTGACAAGTCGCCAGGAGTGTGAATGTCCCAGCTGCTGTACATTTAGGAACATCACAGATCGTGAAGTTCGCCGTCCCGAACAGTGACGGAAGAGCATGGGTTAATACACCAGGAAGATGAAACCCGGCGATATGAGCGTACATCCGGACATATTGCACAGATGATTACCGCCCTCAAAGAGAGCCATAAACATGTAGGTACTACACGTGAAGTGAGCCAACGAGCGGCTGAGGCAGCTCATGCAACAGATGATGCTGCGGACCAACTCCAAACCCTGGGAGATGGTATGGAACTGTTAATACAGTCCCTGGAGGAGGAAGTACAGGGACCTTTATGTGGAAACAATCCCAATAGGGATCGTGAAGTCGACTGTGAGGCTGAAAAAGCTCGCAAGAAACGAGATAGACAGAGAATGCCACCTCTGTCTGGACCAAGCAGAAGGAATGGTCCCTGTGAAGCGAGTGCTACCCTAGAGCAGGATAGCATCAGTACATGCCAGCATACTGGGGAAGAGACAGATCGTGAGCTAGAGGCTCACGATAGAGAAAATATCCGTGAAGGAATTCGCAGATCTAAAAGGACGTACAATGAGCAAGAAGTGCTCAAAGCAGTGACCCAACAGTCACTCTGGGAGATGATGAAGCCTGACGCCGATAGTGTCAGTACCACGACTAGCACTCATGTTAGTCTTGAATGTGAGTTCGATCACTGGGATAGGATCGAACAGAAAGCAGTGCGACGGAAGCACCGTGCACTAGAACTCCATGCTAAACACGTGGATAAAGTAGTTGAAGAAGCATATATTGCCTGGATCAAAGGCGACACCTTCAACAAACTGATCGAGTCAGCGAGAGTGGCTTGATCTGCCCTTAGTAGCAGTTATAGACTGAGGGATGCGTTCTTAACGGCCAACAAACGTCGACCGTTGTATCAGATCGATGAAGACATCGCTGATCCACCAGTGCAGCAGGATGTGAGTAATCACACACCTCTCCTGCACAGGCAGATACAAGCGATACCATGTGCGGTATCACTAGCAATTATGGATCCTGAATGGAGGGTTCAGGAGGTAGGAGGAAATCCATCTACATATGTGGATGGAGTCATAAAGATGGTGCGAGCTGCCCTTCAGAAACACAAGGACAGTGAGCCAGACAAATCTGTGCTTGCTAAAGCCGGAGTAAAACTACCTCACCCAGCAGAATATTCTGGGAAAGCAGATCTTGAAGAATTAGAGAACTTCATCTCAGGAATCCTGAGATGGCTAGGCATGAATGGCTTACTGGGGCCATCTAGCATGGAACTCCAGCTGAACTATTTGGGCACTCGCCTTAAGGGCAAGGCATTGGAGTGGTACGCTCGAAATATCGAGCGTCATGATCAAGTCATTGTTGAGTGGACCCTAGAGAGTGCAATTGCTGGGTTACAACAGCGATTCCTACACACACTCACGCATAGACATGCGTCAAACAAGTTCGACACAATTGTGCAAGGGACAAAAACCGTTCAGGGGTTACAGAACGACATTACAAAGTACGCAGTGCGGATGATACATCCACCTGATGAATATACAATCTGCAAGTGGTTTGTAGCAGTGCTTCGAGAAGCACTGTGTCACAAAGTCCTAAAACTGGGCTACACAACAGAATTCAGTTCGATAACTGAATTGTATGAGGCTGCAAAGGCTGTAGAGGATGTGTCCTGATATGATATTGGATTGCGCAAGACAGAGTCTAGCAGCACTAACACGCCACAAGCAAAGCCTAGTTCAACGAATAGTCGAATTCAGGCTGTTGCAAGCTCGTCCCGAGTTCCCAATACAGGGAGCCATCCTACAGCGAAGCAGACGACATATCATCTGCCTAATGCACAATCTCAAGCAGAGATGAGACTGAGTGTACCCCAAATAGGGGTACAAGCTACACAAAGAGCTGGAGTGGGAGCTCCCGCTGCTTCTCACCCTCCACAAAAACCTCTGGGAGGTTCAGGAGGTCAAGGACGTAGCACAGAACTAACGTGCTATGAGTGTGGACAAGTTGGGCATATCAAGCCCAATTGCCCACAGTGGAAGAACAAACGGTGCATAGCAGGTGCACGGTTAGAGGAAGTGGTTGAGCACTCAGGGAGTGCTCAAGAAGGGGAGGAGGAGTGGCAAAGTGGCAAATTAGATGAGCAAATGGACATTCAGGATGACCATGAGAGCGAAATTGGCAAACTAGTCACTGATTACCAGTTGGAATTCATGCCCTATCAGTGGGATGATGACAACGATACGAGAATGCAAAGCTCATATTGAGTGGATGGAGTACGCCCACTAGGAGGATTGTAAGAAAGGCGGCACATATATGTGGCGCAGAAACCAACTACCACAATTAGTGGTGGTTTAAGTCGAAACAATGACTTCCGTACCCATGTGGGAGTCATAGATAGGACCATTGAGCCTATCTACGATCATTGGTTCAGACCGTGTGATAAGACACACCCCAAACAGGCACATATAGACAACCAGACAATCTCCAGGTATTGGGAGATTGGTGGAGTCAGGGCCCTCAGGGCCCACTGTCTATTAGACAGCGGGTGTGAGGGAGTCATGCTCTCTCTGGACTTCATACATGCCGTAGGCATCAAGACGTTCGAACTCGAACGTCCCATTGGTCTACAGCTAGCATGTGTTGGCAGTAAGTCAACCATCAACTATGGAACACACACCAATATCCACTTTGGTGACCATAATATCAAGGAATACTTTGATATAGCGAACGTAGATTACTACGATGCAATACTAGGAACACTGAACTCAGAACTAAATGTTGGTGTAAGATACACAATCAAGTTTAGTCTAGCCACTGATAGTGTTCAAGGGGATATCAACCAAAGACTATTTTAACAGAGAACCCAATTAAGAGATTCTACTCCGGTGTTCAAATAACACTATTACTTTGCAGTAACAATGCAATTCAAAGCACTTGTAGCAAGGCTACTAGTCTGGTCAAGATAATACTTGAAACTATGAGGGAGAGCGTACAGGGTTCCAATGCTTTGTTTTTATATGCAATATGGGGAAAGCAGACTTGGACGACTAGGCTCAAGGTTGTAACAATTGAATTGCTGTTCAACTGAAGGACTAAAAGGATAGCCAAGAAACAAGGAGCGAAGGGACAAGACCAACAACAGCAAGTTAAAACTAACTTGAGAGTTGATAAGTCAACACTAACACAAACTAGTTAGCCAGGCAAAGGCCCTACAAGCAACAGTGCCCAGATAAGATAGAGTGTGGTAGCTTTGTGCTGACACAAGCTAGTAATCAAGCTAAGGCCCTACAAGCAACAGAACTTGATTAGATAGAAAGTGTACTACACCCCAACACTAGTTATTGATTAGACTTTGGCCCTACAAGCAACAAAGGATAATCGAATAGTAGTGGTGAGTGTTACCAACACAAGCTATTAATTTAACTTTGGCCCTACAAGCAACAAAGCTTCAATTAATTAGAAGTGATGATACCCAACACAAGCCAGCAATTGATATTTGGCCCTACAAGCAACAAAGTATCAGTTAAAATGGAAAGTGGTGGTTTGCTTACACAAGCTAGTAGTCTTTAACTCTGGTCCTACAAACTACAGAGCTCCAACCAAAGCAGCGAAAAGCTGAAGAGATTGTGCTTCACTCCTACAAAGTGAGAGTCAGACTGAAAGAGGCTCCTACAGAGTTTTTCAGCTAGGTCAAGTTCTTCAGGCTTGAACTGATCTGATAGAAGACTCAGGCTTCAGGCAGAAGTGGGGTGTGAAATGTGTGTGTGATTGCTTTTTGCAAGGCGACCTAGAGCTATACTTATAGCTTTACATCTGAGACACTCTAGACACTTTAGGAAGGTCTAACAATAGAATGGAAGCTGCTGGAAGGTTCTGGCAGCTGCCATATATGGTTAGAATCTTCCAGAAGCTTCTACACTATTAATATGAAGCTAACTATTGGCTAGAGACGACTATGATGTCACTAAATTACTGACTCATGAATAAATATGATGCTGAAATGATATCATAGCATTCAGGCTCAGATTTGGGGTTGTAGTGACATCATAATGTCTCTAACTAATTAATATTGGATGATAAATAAGAAGTCACCTGCTGTGGAGCTAATTAATGATCCTGCTGACCAATGAGTTGGCTTACCTCAGCTGCTGAGTTACAATAATGGTAATTATTGGTCAGTAGCTGAGTTGAAGCTGAGTTACTGATTTGGCAAGTTTTAGGTCAGCAATCCAAGTTGTGGACTCTTGTGGATCATTAATAGTGAACTCAGCAGCAGAGACAAGAAATAGAAGAATTCAGACTACTACTAGTCAGAAACACTTGGAACCTTGAATACAAGGACTATCAGACTATAAGTACATTATAAGGATCCCTAACAGGAACACCATTACTATGTAAGTTAGGGATATCCCTTGACTTTAGAGGCGAGGGATGCATTCATATGGGAAAGGAAGTAATTCCAAACCATGTGAATGCCTGGGAAGTGCAGCCGGACTACCAGGATCTGGCTGAATGCAGGACTCGAATTGCGAGCCTTAAACCCAAACCAGCAAGCCACAAGCCATGACTTGCAAATGGCTCCTCATTGCAAGTGGAGCCATCGATGAGCTCACCAGACGGGAGGCAAGACATGGGAAAATGAAAGTATGTTCTGCAGTGCCAGTGCTGTGCATTCCAAAGAAAAACGGAAAGCTCAGAACAGTGATAGACCTACGTCTATGCAATGACAACACAGTGAAGGACATTATGCCCTTCCCAGGACATAGCCTGTGCTGCATACCAATCCAAGCTTGACATGTCCAATGCATATGAACAAATACGCATAGTCAAGGAGGACATCAATAAGATGGCCTTCACGACCATATTCGGCACATTCAAAAGCCAGGTTATGCAGATTGGCGATTGTAATGCGCCATCTACATTTCAACGTCTCATGATGTTGATTTTTCGTAACCAAATTGGTCGATCAGTCCACGTATACTTGGATGATTTATTCATCTATTCAAGCTCTACTGAAGAGCATGAAAAACACCTTATAAAGGTGTTTGAAATATTACGTGAGGCACATTTTTTCCTCAGTGGAAATTGATCCAAGATTGATTTGTATTTGCCTTGCATGGAATGTCTTGGTCACATAATAGATGACAAGGGCATACATGCCAACGCAGATAAAATGGAGAAGGTTCAAGGTTGGAGAAGACCTCAAACATTTGACAACATCCAACAATTTCTAGGACTCTTTCAGTATCTGGCACCATATATGCCAGATTTGACGGCATATACAACTCCCTTATCAGGAAGTGCACGCAATAATAGGATGTTTCAATGGACGCCCTTGATGGATAAGTGTTTTGAATCCATCAAAGCACTAGCATGTAAGGCTCCAATATTGAAGCATATAAATCACGCTAGTTCAGAACCCATTTGGGTTGTGACAGATGGCTCCAAGTCTGGAGTCAGAGCAGTCTATGGACAAGGTCCGGACCCAGCAGGATTTCTCTCAAAGGAATTCAGTCCCATGCAACAGCATTACAAAACGCATGAGCACGAGACGATTGCTATCCCCAAAGCACTTATGAAGTGGGAGGAAAAGGTCACCAGTTCACACTGGTGACGGATAACAAAGGCCTCGAATACTTCAAGACACAACAGCATTTGTCTGATAGACAGGTGCGCTGGTGGGAGTTTCTCTCCAGATTCAATTATACCATGATACATGTACTGGGGGTGGAGAACAAGGTAGCCAACTGTCTGTCACGCTACTATGAGAATTATAAGCAGGGTGAACATCACCCAGCAGAAGAATACGTTGACGCAGATGCGCGGCTAGACCCAGAAGGAGAATTTCTCCCAATGGATCGATTCATAGAAATACGAATGGCCACAGTGTGACAGTCACAGCGACTACAAGAGGTGACAGAGCAGCAGGTCACAGACATGCAGCAGATGAAGAAAGCAAGGGAAGTACCTCCCACACAGATGGAAGGTAATGAGGAGGACAATGTACTAGCTACAGCATCAGGTGCAGACTCAGAGAGTCTACACTCACGCATAGAACGTGAGTTTGACCTAAAAAAGGCTGTAGCCAATGGCTATGGTACCGATCCAATACTCAAGAAAGTATTGGTAAAACCTGAGGCTCACCCCAGATTCAGGGTGAGAAACGGACTGGTTTGGACAAAGAACCAGTTCAATAAAGATGTCGTATGTCTTCCCCAGGAAGTGTTTTCCAAGGGGAGGAGAATGCTTGAGATAATCATCGATCATGCACATAGAGTAGTTGGCCATTTTGGACAATTCAAAACCGACAAGTACATCAGGCAATCATACTGGTGGTTGGGAATGGCAACTGACATAGAGTTGTTCTGTGGATCCTGTGCAGCCTGTCAGGCTGCAAAGAAGGACAATAGATGACCAGCAAGGCTATTGCATACCCTGCCGATACCTGACACACCATGGCAGTCTATCGGAATGGACTTTGTTGGTCCATTGCCAGAATCCAAGGGTCACGACTATTTATTAGTCGTGATGGATAGACTCACGTCTATAGTGCATTTAGTGCCAACTATGACGAGAGTTACTGTGCAACAAGTCGCGTGGTTATACCTCAAAGAGGTAGTACACCTGCATGGAGTACCTGAGTCAATCGTTTCGGATCGCGACTCCAAATTCACTTCCAAATTTTGGAGAGAATTGCAGCATATAATGGGCACGAAACTGCCCATGTCCACATCATTCCACCTGCAGACGGATGGAGCAACAGAACAAGCAAATCTTTCTGTAGGTCAAATACTCCGAACTGTAGTACAGAGTGATCAGAAGGAGTGAGCCGAGAAATGCCCAATGGTAGAATTCGCACTGAACAGTTCAGTCAGCACGACCACAGGATACGCACTGTTCGAACTGGATACTTGCCCTGTATCAGGCAAGTACTATCAGTGGATAGTACTTTTAGAGGAGTACAGCAGTTCACACAACAAGCGTTGTGGAACCGAATTGATGCTCATGATGCAATCATCATGAGTCGAGTACAGCAGACAGATACTGCAAATAGTAGACGCTGTCAGGGAACAATGTACGAGGTTGGACAGCTAGTATATCTGTCTACAAGGAACCTGTCCTTACCTAAAGGACAAGCAAAGAAACTAGTGCCTAATTATATTGGGCCATATCAAATTGTCAAGGTGGACAATGCCACCTCCAACATGAAACTTGAGTTACCTCCAGAGCTCACAGCTCGGAGGATATTTCCAAAGTTTCATGTGAGTCTAATTAGACCGCATATACCTAATGACGATGAACAATTTCCTCATCATGACGTAAATTACATTTACGACTTTGGGAAAGAAGATGAACCCAAATGGTTTGTAGATGAGATACTGGCTCATTGCTGGACTATAGACTCCAAGTTGGAGTTGCAAGTACGGTGGACATTGGGAGATGTCACCTGGGAGCCACTCTCTGCATGCAGAGAGTTAGAAGTGCTAGATACTTATCTAGAGCTGAGGGGAGTTAAGAAGCTGCGAGAGCTTCCCAACTGTGCCTTATAGGCATGATAGCGGCAGTAAGTGAGTCCTTTAATAAAAGGACTTGACACGAACTTACGTTGTGTCGGCGATTTGCACAACGTGATGCAGTCACGTGAATAGGTCACATGATGCAGTGGTTGCGCCCGCCTTAAATTTAAGCAATGATTTTATTGCCGCTTCAAGGCTTTTTGCCACCCACTTCCACACCCGCATCAGTGCGAGTGTACCAACAATTGTGCACATGGATGGCGAACCGTCCCACCAACACCTCTCAGCAGAGGCATGACCCAGTGCCTCTGAGCAATTCGCTATGCTCCAAAAGGAGCAAAGCTGGACTGTGCATGGCATCAAGGACGCCATCGCAATTGTACATTGCAACTCCTGTCCAGAGTGCAATGCATATACGCAGCACTTGCTGCAAGCTGCAAAACTGCAGCTTATCAACCCCCAAATCCACGACATTGAACATGCATTAAAAGTGGCTTGGCCACCGTTACTCGCCGAGATGGCACATCCTTTCATTAAGGACACGGTAGCCTCCTACAAGGAGGAGGTACGTGAGCTCCAGTCAGAGCTCGATATGCTTCGTGCTGCTCTCGATAAGGAGAGACAGATTAATAAAATGGCAGATAAGTTATCTGCCATGAAGTCGACGCAATCAGCACTGACTATAATCGATCTGACATTGCTGCCAGATTCGGTAACGAACTCAGTGAGTCCCTCCCTGCCCACTAACAGTGTTTCATCGGTAGGACCAACTCGCTCTGGTCGCCAGACTGCATCCATGAAGCAAGCATCAGTGGCGCCATACCCCACATCGCCCCAGCCATAGGCAACCTGCCTGCAACACAGACGGGATACTTACCCTGCCCATTGGGCAAGGCACCACACCCTAATGCAGTGCACACAAGCTGTCGACCCACACAGTGGTTCAACACCTGCCAGCTCAACAACCCCGAGTTCGTTGAGCAGTTGACACTTGCGCACAAGACATTTGCCATGTTGCACAGCACCACGCAGCATGCTATAATTAAGCGTGCTGATTGCGAGCAGCGCCTGGCTACTCAAACACCAGTGTTAGAGATCGCTCATGACACACCTCCCAACCTTAGGGATGCATTACGCATGATAGAGTACTCCCCAGAGGGAGTATTGCCCGCTATTCGTGGGCTTGGGGATAACACCCTCCAATTGGAGGATGTGGACGTGTGGGTTTGGCTTAAACTTATTAAGCCAAAGAAAGACAGCCTAGTCTTTCTTCAAAAGCTCACGAACTGTTTACAGTTCATGGCCAGTGGGCCAATCTTACTGGTACATGCTGGCGGCAAGATCTCCCAACACTACTATCTACTAGTGTCGAGAAGGCATTTGATTGGAAATGCCCCCATGTGGAGATGTCGCTCAGTGAGCTAGCCCAGTGGCTAGGTACATATGCGGGGGTAGATCCCGCTAGGGCTCTTGTAAATATAGAGCCCTACTTTGTGCGCAAGCAGAGTAAGTTCTGCTACAACGCTACCACGCAGAGGGTACTCGATGCTCACGAAGGCCGGATATTTACCGGCCTTCATATACCTACTCCCGTGCATCCCCCAGGGTTTTGGGGATCACCCAGAACATCCGATGATGATTTGTCGCTAGATGGACGAGGCAGAGGGCCTCCCCACTTGCAGGCACTTACAGACATGCCATCAACAGGACCCCCCATGCCATCCACTCCCCTACCTGCTTCCGCTCACACTGCAGAAGATAATCCAATGGAAGTCGACCATGCCAACTCCCTTTACTACGACAATTCCATCGAAGTAGCTGTGCAGTCTTCCTCAACTGCGCCTGTAACCATATATGCTGATCCCCCATCAGCATAAAAAATTGCCCAACCTTCCTTGAGGTTTGGTCTGTGGGGAGGATGTAAGAATGTATATTCTTACTGTAGCATATATGCTACTATTTAGAGTAGATAAGTCACCAGAGTGACTTATGGGTTAGATTATGTAACACCACCCACTAGGGGCACCTGTAGATAGTGGACAACTATACAGTTGTCCACAACTAGCTTAGATAATCACTTTTAACTTTACTTGTAACCACACCAATCACAGACTCCAATAAACCTATTGGCTCAGTCTGTTTGTGTGATGCAAATTAAGTCTTTTACAAGAATCTGGTACCTAACAGATTCTGTCATCTCCAAGGTGCACATTGATTGGTTTTCAAGTGAATGTGTCATCTTTGAACCAGTCACAGTGTGGGCTCATATGCCGTGAACATCCCGAATCAAGTAGTGCATTGTCAAGAGATGACTTGGCTAAGTTGGCAATGGCATGATTGACCATGAAAACTTCAATACATTCATTGTTGTCATCATCGTGCAAGTTTGGGCTGGCAAATGTTATCATGTGTCTACTGAGGTGGACATGTTCATTCATGTCATCTGATTTCAATGATGACTCAGATGACATTTCTGGTGTTTGCACAGCATTTGCCTTCTCTTTGGCAAGTCTCTTTCCTTTTCTTTTTCCATCACTGCAGCCTTTTTGTGGCAAATGTCCTCAGTGTGGCTGCCACCTTGACAAAATCCACAACTTTTTGTCTTCTTCTTCTGTTTTGGAAGCTTGAGTTGACTTTTGTTTTTCGCATAGAGAGCTTTCATCAGACAATGATGAGGTGGGTTCACTGATGCAAGTTGCTTCTTGAAGGAATCTCATGGATACATTTAGAGTGTTGAGCTTGTTGGTGTCCATGGCAGACTGAAGAAGCATTACAATAATGGTATCCCAGAGTGTTGGACTGGGTAGCGACATGAGTAATAGCTGTGCCATGAATTCATTGTTGAATGCCTGCTTGGAGGTGGAAAAATTTTTGTCAAGTCTTCATATGCAGGTGACAGAGGCCTTCAGCTGAGAGAGGTTGTGAGGGTATTAGTTCACAGTTGTATGCTGCTTTGTTTACATGAATGTAGGGTGTAATTGTAAGGGGATGCACACAAAAGTGATACAGTAAAGCCTCTAATCCAAGTCTATACCAAGGATAGCAAATAACATGAGCTATCTATTACATGTATAGGCAATAGGGCACCTACATAGATAACAACTCTCGAGGCTATCTACCAATCAGGCTGCATGGCACTAGCTACCAATAGGACTGACGATAGCTAAGTATAACATATGTGTCCACATGGGTTGAGATAAGACAAATGAAGGGAAGTAAAGGGGATAGTGTTGTTGGTGAAAGTCACCATTTTTGCCACACCAGTGTGGCAAAACTGGTGATCGCCATTGCCAGCCAGCCTCCTGGTCAGAGAGCATGGCAGAACCCAGCAAAACCTCAAAATAGTACACAATCAATTCCCGCAACAGATATGCTCATGGGATACCAACGCAGCCAGTATAGGCTGTATAGTAGGGCTAATTTACAGTTCTTATATAAGGTTCTCGGTCAAAGAAAATTTACTACTATCACTCCTCTGCCATGAGTGAAAATCCCAAAGGAGGGTGGCCACTTAACCAAATCATCAAAGCCAACTTCAAGAAACACTCACAGCTCAACAACAAGTCCAAGCGGTGGCTTTGGCAATGTTGCCACTGTCCTGAAGATGCCAAACCAATTGAACATCGAGAGAACAACCTATTGCTTCATCTTACTGATCCAAAGGCCTGTCTGAATGCACCTTTGGATGTAGTGGCCCAAGCCCACAGGTGCATGATGGGGAAAGGGAAGGTGTCAGCATTACCAATCACATTCAAGGAACCAATGACATCCAGCTCATCTTAGACTCCCACAAATGACATTGTTCTTGATGGGGACAAGGACCCGGTGACAAGCATGATACTCGACAGCGCCTACTACACTACAAAAGACGCTCACTGCACACGCGCCTATCATCATCAGCTTTCGCCAGACCATCATCTGCTGTGCTACCTCCAGTCCGCCAGACACATCATCTCCACACTCATTCTATTTTTCATCAATTCTATTTTCAATATGCCATCCAGCATTGCGGCCACCACATCCCATGATTCGTTTCAGATGACCACCAAGCCAGACATACACGTTGGACCACGCGTTGAACTTCCTAGTTGATGTTCTCCCCTTGATGTTCATTTGTCCAGTCCTCCTCCACAAGTCGCACATCGTCGGTACTATCCCCTATATGTCGAATCTCCTGAAGGCCCATACCGAATATTCCCCTCATATCCTCCTTATCACATTCACGATTGCATATGGGTATTCGATCAAACCTTCCATGCTCCCTTCTACGTCATCGGTTTTGACCCAAACTTCGAACCAGTGAATGGTTGGCATCGTATCATCCTCAGGAATAACTGGTACATCAAAGAGCACAGACCAGGAACAGAGATTTGCTACGGTTATGTGCCTAAGGACTTCGGCAAGAAGGGCTCGTCTTCGTTCCCTCTCTGGAGGAAATTCGTATCCAAGTGTCGTGATTGGTTCACATGTTTCTGAGTCGTCATCAAGTCACATGACTCACTTACTCATCTTCGGAGATATTTGACAAGCAACTGGAATCCTATTGGACGGCTATGACTCATTTTCATCACCTGGCTCACTCACTTCTTGGCTGTACTTCTATTTCCAATTGTTCCACATGGTCTATTGTCTATGACTCACTTCTATTCTATTTCTGGCTTCTATTTCAAATTCGCTGCCATATTTCCCTTCATTTCTTCGACCACCTGACTCATTTTTCCATTTCCTTACAAACCAGCTTCCTATTTTGGTTTTCTGCCTCTCACCGTTAGTCATTTCTCCTGTCTGCTGTCGACGACATCGTTGTATGGCATACTCGCATCGTTTGCTGTTCTGCTTATGTATATAAGGCCTGTTTCGCCTTAGTGTACCCCAATTTACCTCTTTCAGTTGGATTCACCCGTCTAAGTCTAAGTCTACTGCTACGTCTACTACTACTACGTCTACGTCAAGGCCAGCTTTGTCAATCACGTGACATTTGCTGTTGTATCTCGTCTACGCTTACGTCAGCGTATTACGTCATCATCTTTGTCACTGCTATGTCCTCATCTTCGTCTTTGTTCTACCTTTGTTGCTGCTGATAGCAAAGCGCACTGAGCCGAACACCAGTGTAAGTAGCCGTGCAACGACGACACTGCTACCCACTGTCTTTTGGATCTATTTCCAAAAGTAAACTGACACCGGGTTTGAAAAAAAGGAAGTGCACCCTGACACTAAATGAGTATGTTGAGCAGGCTCTTACCGAGAGAGAGAAAAATGATGCAGATGTTGCCCTCGTTTGGTATGCATCTACAAGTCTGCATCAAATATATAAACCAATATAAGTATGCAGGTACATTGTATACAGCAATAGTGCACTGTCATGTGCAGAAAATCCCTATTTCCAACAATTTCCAAAGACACTCCAGCTGTCGTATTCACCTCCAAGTCGGCTTGTCATCACGAAGTCCATTCTTCCAGCTGAGAGTGCACCTGTTCATCTCTTGGAAGTGGAGGGGTTAAAAACACAAAAGAACCTGACACTGATGGTTGATGGCTGGAAAGATGTGCAGAGGAGATCATTGTATGGAACCCTAGCAGCCGAAGTAGGCAAACCATCAACCGTTCTTAGTCTGGAAGATGTCACCGGTCAGTGTGGAGATGCCAAAAAAATGGGGGAGGTTGTGGGGGGAGGAATGGTTAAGATGGAACTGGTCCCATGGCAACATGTGGGCCTGGTTACAGATAACCCTATGGTGATGAAGGCATTCCGTCGTTTTTGGGCGAGCAAATACCCATGGGTGCTGGTGCGTGAAGTGAAGTGTGTGAAAAGTCCCAATTGTGATTATCACACAGGCATACCCATGTTTTCTTCATGGGTTGAATACAATGCTGGGTCATATTGTGAATCAGGCAGGGATGAAGAAAATGGTCTCACGGAATGCAAAGATTGTTTCGTTTTTTAATAACTCTCACTACTGGGGGGGCCAACTCGATGCCCTGGCAGTCAGCCTCAGAATCACATGTAGTCTGAAAACTAATACTGAATCCTGTTGGTATGCTCTAATCCTGCAAGCACTCAGTGTTCAAGAATATCAATAAGTGGAAAAGCAGACAACTGTCAGCACTTGATGCTCATGACATTTGATAGCAATGCTCTTGTTCACCTGTGTCTCTGACCTGATGCACAACGCAAAACCAATGGTTATACACCTGTATCTGCAGACGTACTGAATACAGTCATTTGTGACCTTGATCACTGGAACCACAACTCCCAACTCATTCACACATGCAAATCAATTGTTGATGCCATAGGTAATCTCAAAACCCGAGACTGCACTCTGGCAGATTGCATGCTTGAACTTCTGCGTTGTGCGTGGGATTATGTTCGAATGGAGATTCTGTCCACAGATGATGTCCCATTTGCATATCATGCTAAGGCTACCTTCAACACCAAGTTTCACAAGATGGACACAGATTTACACCTTTTGCCCTTTCCTGCATCCACTCTGTCACAGCCTGGCCATCTCACAAGTAGCGAAGTCTCAGTCTCTGAAAGATGCATGTCAAATTGGTGGTGCAATTGTGCAGAAATGGGGGTGGACAACTACAACCACTCAGAAGCTTCTAGATGATCTCAAGGCTTACTCTGCTGGTAAAAGCTTATTTACCAGGGGTTTGAAAAACGCATGAGAGTGGTGGGAGCAAAGAGCAGTGATGTTTGAGGAGCACCCCCTTAAAAGCATGGCTGTCACGATATTCAGCCTAGTACCGCACAGTGCTGAAGTCAAACGGCTTTTCTCGAATCTTGGGGGTATTCAAAGTGTTCAACGTTCCAATCTCACAGTGGCAAACTTTGAGTGGTTGGGTAAACTCTGTAGTCACTACACTGCTATCCTCATTCAAGAAGGTCTGCTAACTAAACATCAACACACTCACATGCATATGCGGCCCGGGGGGTATTAACGTTGACCTCGCACAAGAACTCAAGCAGAGTCTGGTGCTTCCTGTGAGCACAGAGGAGATTCCGGAGCCATTGTATGGCCCCAAAACCTTGACAACGGCCAACCTAGATGTTGCATTCAATGACCTCGATGCAGAGAGTAAAGAAGGCTCACCATATGATGCTGAACTCATTGGTTCAGATGTTGATGTGATGCAACGCTATGAATTGGAATGAGTCACTGATGTTTTGAATGGGGTTATACCAGTCGCGCAGGAGGAAGAATCAATTTCGTTGCGTAGTCACAATGGGAGTGTGTCGAATTTCAACTTGGGAGCATTGTTGAGAGAGGCAGGGGTGGCAGATTAATAGGATAGCGTATATACATCACTGGATACCAATATAATGTTTTGCCGGTTTCGCCATCGTGGCAAAACCATTGGCAAAACCACTTTTGCCAATTGCTGGCGATACTCACCCTCTGGGAGTTTCACCCACAGCCCTAAAAGGGGAACATGTCACATGTGTGCTTCCCCTGGAGTCTCACATGACATAGAATAGAGCACTAGTGTCAGTGTATAGCAGAAAAGTGCTCTGTTAGATCCCAGATCTGATTTCCATTACCCCAATGTTTCTGCATTCCAATAAGCCTTTTTTCCGCTTATTCTGATATACCCCCATTTTATCATTCTTAGTCATGATTCCATCTTGATCTTATCCCCATATGTTTTATCTCAATTTCCATATTCGCTCTGATTCTGGAACTCTGTATCACGCACCCTTATCTCTTTGTTTCCAATTTTGGAATCCTGCATATTCCTTTAAATGCGCTTTTCCTCACTCAAGCTTTTTCCTTAGCTTGTATATCAACTTACATTGCCAACTTTCAACTTGGCTCACCCTATTAAGTTTGTATACTAAGTACAAACATATATGTCCTTATGCAATTGATCATTATACCAATCTCCCAAATATTCTGATTCCAATCATCTTATTTCCAATTCTCCAAAAACCCGCTCCTTCAACCATACTCACTTTTCCATAAAGCCAACCTCACTCAATATTCATTTATTGTTACCTCTCACCCTTTTCCGCATTGATTATTCTGAACTCTGAATATCCACATTCTTCCACTCATCCATTAAGTCTTGACTTGTCCGTCTGTTACTAATCTTCTATACAGACCTGAACATCAGCATCCCAATACCTCCGACCAGTCAAGAAATCCAAAATACCAGGGCACTGATAATCCAAGAGGGCACAACCCATAAGTTGAAGCCAATGCCCATGTAGTTCCACTTCAATTCTCCAATTTCTGAGTCTCCGATATTCTGGGCTGTTCCAAATATCACAACATCTGAACCCAGTCAAGGAGAGTTCCAACCAAATCCAATCCGAGTCCAATCTGGTCCTTATTACTTAACATGCTCCCTGTACAATAATGATGCAATTATTAGAATGTGAGATTTCTATCAGATTTGAAAGTGATCAGAGCATCTGGCATTCCGAATAACTGTCATGAATGGACTTAAAGGTATCCAGACCTTCAAGTCTCACATATGATTGAAACTACTCATGTGTGTTCTATCAGACATATCCTAAATACTTGTACATGCTTACAAATGCTGGTGGCTAATGTTTTCGAACCTCTGAAATCCCACCTGCACTTGAACTTCAACTAGCCGGCCCCGTTGGGGCCTTCACCCTCCGCCTACTTGGAGTTTTTGTATTACAAATACCTAGCGTATTCTCACGCGGTTCTAGACACTCAACAACGCGGTGAATCCCCGACACAAGCTGAGCTTGAAATATTGATGTTCTTTTTGTTTTTGTGAATTTTCGCCATTTCAAGAACGACCTACCTTCTTGATTGGTTCGGCTAATTTGCCATGTTATCTGAATGTGGACACCTTCTTGTTACGGACTGTTTCGGCCATGCATTCAATGTAAGTCTCTATTTGGGTTAAGGACTAACTAGTCTAGGTATGTGGCGTCAGCGTCGATTTATCCTCCTAAATGGGCGTACAAGGACCCCCTCCCAATGCGGCGTATAAAAACTGGCCAGATGCAAGAAAAGACGGCCACGACAACTCATTTGTATCTGTACTGCACGCACCCCCTGTTGCGCCCACCGTCTGTCTTTTGCATATTTCTCACTGTTTACCCCTGGAGGGATCCAACTTAGCGCGCAAATCAAGTGCGATTGACGAACACGTCTGAGATATCTCGTTCTTTGCATTTCCCTCTTGTATACACTATGGCTCATTCTGCTGCTATGCGGTAAGCCGGATAGGCGCCACAGTTATGCATCACTCGTAAAGCTGTTGCCTCCCTATAGACCGTTCGGATTCTCCCAACCCACTCGCGTCACCCCGAAGTCAGACAAACATGTCGGGATGCCCATACCTACCTACGAATCCAATCACGCCATTCGGTCCTCCGACGACCCGCTGTGCAACTCTTCCCAGTCTCGTGCGACAGCGTTGAGGTCTGGCGTATCGCAACGCACTTTCCCCGAAGAAAAGGACCGCTCGTCACGCCCGTCCCGTACGCACGAGCGGCGGCGTCCCGCACGTCTTCAGACCTCCCATAACGTCCAGAGCTCCAGTCTCGCCTCGCCCATCACAATGCTCTCCGATCTGCAGTTGCGGTCTCCTCCACCTGACCTCCCCGATGATCTTACTGAAAAGCAGCTCGAGCAGCAACTCAAGGACATCTGCAAGGCATTGCGTCGTGTGGAAGCTGATCGGGAGAAGGTACAGAATCAGATGGTGGCGGGGAGAGCTGATCGTCATAGGATTGAGCGTGAGTTAGAGGAGACAAGAAGGGAGAACCAGCGCCTGGCAGCCCGTTTGGAGGAGCTACTGTCCCGGAGAAACACATCGATGAAAACTCCTGCCAGTGCCAGAAGCGATGACGCATGGGGATGCAGTATGTATGACTGAAATTATAAGATTTTTGTACCATGGTTTTTCTCTTTGGTTGGGTAGTGCGTCGTTTTATGGCTCAATCGATGCCTTCGGGACGCCTTGCGGAGGAGGGCAAGGGTATATCTAGTTTCGCAATGGAAAAGCCGTGTTTCTCGCGCTGCGCTGGCCACTAGTATCCCGGCCCTTGGGCTTCTTCTAAATCGGTCAATCAATCTTCTTTTTTCTCCTCTTGTAATTTTTCAATATTTACAATGATCCACTTTTAGACAAACTGGGTTGTCAGATTGCCTTGTTCGAATGTCTCTGCACGTCTTGTATACAAGAGAACAACTGAGTTTCCGATGCCTCCGCCATCGTGACATATCTCTTGGTTCTGAATTTGTATGAATATCCTATCTGAGTTATTCTACATTTTTGCTGCATCTGCATAGATTCACGTGTGAATCATTATGTCCAAACCCAGAGGCCATTGCGTCCTTCACGAAACCCAATACTTAGTCGATCGCTTAGTCTACTTGCGAGACGTGACAAGCGTGACTGTGTGACCTGTGCCACAATCTCTGAGATTCTCCTCATCCTAGCTACGTACTTATGACGGCCCCTACGCAACCCGTAAGCTCGCAACCACCTCAGTAAGTTAAGGTGTATGAATGACAGCTGCTTTTTATACTAACCCTTGTCCAGATCGAAAACAATAAGCATTTCAGGTATGTAGCATGAAGAGAACACATCACCGACTGGAATGTAATCCATCTTCAGGATTCAAGGTGTCTGGGTTACGCAAGAAGCGCACTCATCCGGGAACTCTCCGGCCATTTGTTGTGCTCTCCGTCGATGCTAAATCTAAACACCAGACCGAATCTAAGCCGTGCAGCGACGATGTTTCTTGGGATGATAGGTTTATATTGTGAGCATGACAATCACTTACTTTAGTCTAGATGATTCATGTTACTATGACAGCGAAATCAAGGAAACCTCCACGTTGGAATTTAAGGTTCTCCACAGCGGATTCTTGGGGCGCGAGCTGGGTACGATAGTCGTTCACGGGAAAGATATATGGATGATTGAATCAAAACCGCAAGGTGAGTTAGGCTTCAAGATGAAACTAGATGAAGGCTGCCCATGCATGAAACATAGAGTTCTCTCATCCCCTTGCAACATCTGGGGCTAAAGTGCGAAGCGATCGACTCACGTTCTCCGTCGTTCTTGGTTCTCATGCTTTAGAAACTCAACCTACAGCCAATCTCGTTGCTGGGGATGTGAATCAAGCATCGGAGGCCGCAGATGCTTTGACTGACCCCAGAAGCCTCGCACTGCTCTCCCCTATTGTTGATGGCGCCAGTAGGCTAGCTCCGATCGTAACTGCCGTATATGGTGACGTGCAGGAACTAGGAGATTTCTACGCACCCATAGCAACTGTGATCGGATATCTCGATAGACTCGTGCAAATCGTTGAGACGGCTTCAAGTGTTGGTTCCAACGGACCATTCTTCCCTGAAATAAAGAATTGATACTGTTGTAGATTCATTTCGCTGCAAGAGCTACATTCTTAATATTAAACTCCGGCTATCAGGTGAGCCTACTTTATCCACAATTCCTCGGATCTCTTATTTTATTTTTATTTATTTTATTTTTGACTGGTGTAGATACTAAAGAAGCAGAAGGAGCAAAATGAGAACATCAAGACTCTCGCCACGCTAATGGTCGACTTATTCTCTTGGGTTCAAGAGACCGACCAGATAACTCATAAAGTGATACATTTGGACAACATAGTCTTGTTAATGGTAAAGCAAGTGAAGGAGTGTGCTCTTTTCATTAAAGAATATGCGCAACAGGGGTTTATCGGTAAAATATTCAATGTCAATTTCCCTTTGTTACAATGGTTAAAAACTCTTTTATCGATATTTAGCCCGTACCCTGAAGTCAACCTTCTCATCTTCGATAGATGACACAATTAGTGCTTTTAAAGCACAATTTATGTCTCTTCATGATCAGTTTCAGAGTGGCGTTCTTGTGTCTTCGTTTAAACTGCTTACCCAGGTCAAAGTCACGATGGATAATGGTATTGATGAGCTGCGAAAGGACCTGAAACGAGATTGTGTGTTGTTCTTTAATTCCTGCATCATATCTAGTGACTTACTCAGCTATTCACAGACCTGGCAAAACTCTTGCCTCATGTGCAGAGTGCCAAATATGATACGTCACAGCAATGCCTGAAGGGCACTAGAGATATTCTTCTTGACAGTATTCTGGAGTGGATGTCTGATGAAGATGTCTCTCCCATTCTTTGGATAAATGGACAAGCCGGTGCAGGGAAATCCACTATTGCTCACACTGTAGCCTCCTATGCAGATGAGGCTTGCCAACTTGGGGCATGCTTCTTTCTTCATCGGGACTATGCAGAAAAGAGAAACCCTCATCTTATAATCAATACACTTGCTTTTCAATTGGCACATTTTCATCACCAAATTGCAGAGGAAATTGATCAAGCTCTTGCCAGGGACCCAGATCTGGGTTATACCTTGGCAGTTGGGGATCATTTTCATAAATTAATTGTACAACCACTTGCAAATTTGCCTTCTACCAGTGGTCAAATTCTGATTCTCATTGATGATCTTGATGCTTTGGATGCTATGGATCAGCAGAAGATCACAGTTCGAGATGCCTTTCTCCAATGCCTGGCAGATGTTGGGAACCAGCTTCCAAAATTTGTGAAGTTCTTTTTGACCAGTCGAGCAGATTGGGATATTTCTCAGACTTTGTCTCCACTTAACACAATTCGTGTGATACCACTTAAGCTTGATGATATGGAGACTAGAGGGGATCTGGAAAAAGTAGCAAAAAAATACATAGCTAAAATGCATCTCAAGTTTCCCAGACTTACCAATTCATGGCCAGGAGAGGAAGTAATAAATGCCCTTGTATCAAAGGCTGCTGGCCTCTTCATTTGGATGACTACTGCCTGTAATTTTATTCTTCAAAGAAATCCAGAATCAAGATTGCAAATTGTATTAGGAAGCAAATCTAAAAAGAATCCTGAGGCTGGACTAGATGAACTGTACAGAAAGACAATCTTGCACCATATGGATGCACAAGAAGATCTTGATAATGAGTTTTTTGATAACTTTCGTCAAACTATGGGTGTCATTGCTACTCTACAGAGTCCCCTTGCTGCAAAGACACTAGATGCTCTACTCAATCTGAAGGTCTCAACAGAAGACACTATCAATCTACTTATGGCTGTGCTTTATATTGGGAAGGACAGTGCCATACATCCTATACATCCCTCCTTTATTGATTTCTTGTCCAATAAAAATCGTTGCCAAGATGACCAACTTTATATTGATGTGAACTTCTATCATCAACAACTGGCAGAGTGCTGCCTTGACAAAATGCAGAGTGATTCAGGGCTCATTAGAAACATCTGTCATCTGATTGATTCCTCAAAGTTCAATGAGGAAATTGAGAATCTTCAAGTACAACTTGATATATATGTGTCTAAAGAACTTAGATATGCTTGTATTTTTTGGGCAGAGCATCTATCAGTCACAACACCTACACAGAAACTTGTAGCAAAGCTCAATATCTTTGTGAATGTGCATATGTTACATTGGCTAGAGGCAATGAGTTTATTAAAGGAATATGGATCTGCACTTCCAGCATTGAAAAAGATCACAAATTGGTACAAGGTAAAGTTATACTTTTCCCTTTATGTCAAATATTTATATGATTTAAACTTCACCAGTCATTCTCAAACAAAGATGAACAGTTTTTGCAGCTTCTTTATGACAGCCAGAGATTTGTTCAGGAATTTCAAATTCCAATCAGCCTCAGTGCTCTTCATGTATATTATTCAGCACTACCCTTCACACCAGAGGGGACTATTCTGTTTGGACATTTTCAGAATAATCTGAATGACTCTGTAAAGGTGCTCTCTGGGAAAAACCATAAATGGTCACCATGCCTTCAAGTTTTTGAAGGGCATAGTGGCACTGTCAATTCAGTGCTTTTTACTCCTGATGGAATGAAACTCATATCATGTTCCTCTGATAAGACAGTCTGTATTTGGGAGGTTGAAACAGGCAGGCCAATTGTGACATATCTAGAAGGACATACAGATAGAATTGAATGCATGGACATTTCTCCTGATGGAACAAAACTTGTCACTGGTTCTAAAGATACCACTCTGCAGATATGGGATCTTGCAACAAATGAACATAGGCCTCTGGAGGGTCATGCAGCTGTTGTGTATGGTGTAGCATTTTCACCTGATGGGAATAAGATAGTTTCAGGGTCAAAGGACAGGACACTATGTCTTTGGGATGTTAAAACTGGCAAGCAGATTGGACAGCCCCTGAAGGGACATACAGGTGTAGTGTCATTTGTGAAGTTTTCTCCAGATGGACATTTCATCTTGTCTGGTTCAGTAGACACTACCCTATGTCTTTGGGATGCTGAAACTGGCAACCAACATGGAAAGCCTCTAAAGGGTCATACAGCTTCAGTTATTATTGGAGCCTTTTCTCCTGATGGAAATATAATTGCTTCTGGCTCTGTTGATAAAACTATCTGTCTTTGGAATGTAAAGACAAGCCAACAGTTAGGGGCACCTTTGATAGGACATAGAATGTCTGTCCATGCATTGGCATTTTCACCAGATGGAAGCAAAGTTGTAACAGGCTGTGGGGATACCACTCTCTACTGTTGGGATATCATCACAAGAAAACAACAGGGGTCACCTTTAGAAGGACATACAGCAACAATCAATGCTGTGGCATTCTCTCCTGATGGGAGCAAAGTTGTCTCTGCATCTGATGACTCTACTATTCGGCTTTGGGATGCTACAGTATCTGAAAATGCTGAATTGCTCTTAGTAAAACATACAGGAATGGTCAGATCTTTTGCTTTCTCCCCAGATGGAGGCAAGATTGCATCCACATGCATGGATAATAGCATCTATCTTTGGGATTCAGCAACAGGCAAATATCTCAGAAAGCCATTTGCAGGCCATATGGCAAGTATCTGCTCCATTGCTTTTTCTCCTGATGGAAGAAAAATTGTGTCTGGAGCTGAAGATAGCACCATACGGATTTGGAATGTCTCTACAGGCAAACAGATGGGTCAGTCCATACAGTGGTTGGATTCACATGAGCTTCAATCTGTGGCCTTTTCTTTTGAAGGGAGCAAAATTGTAGCTTGCACTAAATACATCCCACATTTCTTTTGGGAGGCCAAGACAGGCAAGTTTATAGGAACACTCTCAGAGCAGCAGGCAGGCAGGCTCATAGCACCTACTGTCCAAACTCCCTCACAAAGACTACTCACAGTTGGACCAACTCCTCATTACATCACCAGTAATGAAAGACCACAGAAATTTCCCTTAGACATGCATGTCAATATACATGATGGCTGGGTCCTTTTGGCCAACAAGAGATTATTCTGGGTGCCACCGACCTATCGAGGAAACTGCTTTGCTGTGCAGGATCATATGATGGTAATGGGTGCAGGGTCAGGAAGAGTGACGATTATGGATGGTTCTGGTCCTCTTGAGATGATGGCCGAGACTTTACGGTAGAGGTCGTCTCAAAACTTCATTAGTGCATGCAGCCTCATCCTCTGTGAACCCTTGCTTATCTAGCACAATCGGCACTTTGTATGCAAGTAGTATTGTTCCAACAATTGATTTCGAAATGAGATAATATAAGGTATAGAGTATGAAAAATAATAGGACGAATTGACATAGTGAGTCTCGTTGAGATAAAAGCGTATGAGCTCGACATAATAGCGTACAAAGAGGGCGAAAAGGTAAGTTGAACAGCATACGCATACAAGACAGCATACACGGTAGGACTTAAACACCCCAGTCCGTCTCCAAAAGTTAGGGTTGAATGCAACATCAGAAACACGAAATTACTTATCGACTGGGCAAAGCTTGTCGACTAAACAGCTTTGCCCAATATCTTGGTACTAGAGGGCATTATGAGTCCACGCAAAGCGTAGCCCGATCGAGTGCCCAAGTTCGCGTTGATGAGTGTGGGGAAACCGCTTCGCAAGCGCATGAAAAGGTTATTCCACCCGGCGCACCTCGAACCTTTCCCAGCTCGGGTAATTTAGAGACTCCATCCTGGGCACAGGGAGTTCGAGCGGCAACGAGACCACTTTCAGTCTGCGTCGATCGACGTCGTGCAGTGCGAATGGTAATGGCGGCTTTTGGTGTTTATCTGGCGGGGCTGGGTGTATGTTTAGTAAGTGCGACGAGGACGAGGACGACGGCGAGGATGTGGAGGCGGCAGTGGAGGCATGTGCAGGTTGTGGAGATACGAGGGATGAGAGCTCTGAAAGCGCTTCGGCATTGTTTGGTTGCAGCCGGAGCATTGTGCGTAGGTCTGTAGGTGGTAGACGTGTTATACGCCATATAGTCCGGTGGAGTTAAGTAGGTGGGAAGGTGGACACACCTCGGGCGGCGTCTTCGGGACGGCTTAACATCTTTCGAGCTTTGGCTCGACGCCAGTACCCCTTCCCACTTTTATGCTGCCCGAGAGCGACAGTACACGCCCGTTCCGCAGCGCTCCAGCTACACACAAGTCAATCTATGGTTAACCGAAGATCTACAGCAGAGAACAAATGCAACACATACTTTTCGATTTTTAAATATGCAGCAGCGAGATTGAGTTGATAATGTGGTAGCTCGGGCTCGATCTCATGGGCGTGTATATAATGTCGAATCGCAAGCTCAAAGTCTTGTTTTTTGAATGCGTCATTGCCCTGGTGTGATGTAAATTTCATGCTCAAGTCGCGACACAGGAGCACATACCTTCTCTTTAGCGCGTTCGGCTTTGATATATCGCCACTCCATAAGCTCACCAATGGACATGTCGTCCAACCCCTCACATTCGTCCGGCTCCACCCCGCCAAAATCTAGCCTGCACTCCCACACGTCCTCCTCCTCCTCAGTCTCCCATCCGTACACGCCAGATCCGCGCCCATCCCACTCGCGTTCCTTTCCCGCACGTTTCCCCGCCTCTTCCTCGTCCTCTCGCACAGTCCGTTCACAGACTTCACCAAGATGATCTGTCGAACAGCCGCAGTCGCACCACTTTGTAGTAAGCTTTTCGCGGAGTACCAGTCCATATCCGCGCACGTCGAATTCGCGTGCAGTCCGCCATAATGTGTCGACGAGGCGCTCATAGCCGAGCTTGAGCTTAAGCCGCCAATCATCCCACGCAGGGTGCTTGCGGGATTTATCCCGCATGATGCAGTGACGTTCTAGGAGTTCTAAACCAGGTGTGAGAGGTCCGAGGAGTGGGGGTTTATGGAAAGTTGGAGCGGGGGCAGCTTCGAGCGATTGGAGGTGAGCTTTGAGAAAAGGGTAGAAGGGGAGGAGACGCAGGGAATGCAGACCACGCTTGTCGCAGATGTGAATGTTGTGCGAAATAGCCTGTGTACGTTTCAGTATATCACGATTCGACGAGAAATGCGCGCTTCTTGGATCACTCACAAAATGGCGTAGTGCCGTGTATGACCACAGGACTGACTTGGTTGCTACACGCTCTCCGCTCTGCCTGAGATCCATAGCTAACGTAGCCCTGAAGAAGTCCTTGATGTCCTCCGAGTCTGCATTATTTGCGACCCACGCGGGCCCGGAAAGCGCAACGCAGTGATGGATGAGTTTAGGAATATACACGAGGGCTATGTTATGTATTCGAGTAGAGAAAAGCCGAGCGATATCTTGCTGGTAACGTAACAAAAGTATCTTGGCAATGCAGCGTTCCATTTGGGCGATTGAGGTCATGGTCTGTGCGACACCGGTGTCCATTGAAGGGGGTATGTGAAGATCGAGTAATTCATCATCGTCGGTAACGCGTTTGCGCTTTGAACGCCTCTTCTTTGTGGGCCGTATTGGCATGCTGGATGCAAAGTCGTCGTGGTGGGAGCGTGAGGCGCGTTATTAGCAGATTTCCTTCCGCGGCTGTCTCCGCAATTAGAGGCAAGGTCGAATCTGCAGTGTAGGAACGCTGGCACTCGGCCTCTCAGTGAGATTTGAAAGTAAGTCTGGTTTGATAATTCTCAAATAAACAAATATTATAGGTAATGTAAACAAGGATCTCATGGGGGTTCTTTAGCAGCACGAGGCACGTGAGCATCTAGCTGTTACGTATGTCGTGCTCGGACCCTAGTAGCCAGCAGCATAAGCTCTACTGAACCTCAACAGACCTCAACATCTACTATGCAGATGCTGGATCTTCTTGCTCGCGCCGACTTCTCAACTCCCGCTCTGAAGACTCAGTTCACCGTCGACTGGCACTTGGTTGGCACGACGAAGGTCTAGTTGTGGCACATCATTAAGACCGGACAACAAGATCAGTCCATCAATGGGATTGAGATGCATTTGGTCACGCGGCGTACGTCCCTCAACTACGTTGATTCCAGCGTCTACGTACGCACAACACTCCCTTTGTACCAGACCTGAAATAGAAGCCTCCTCGAGCGCGGTGCTGTGTCACGGCGAGACCCGAAAGCCTTGCAAAAGTAACGTTGCGCACACACTGACGCCACCCCAGACATACCCTCATAATACTGCGATGGTGCGCGCCGCGATCCGACGCTTCCCGTAAGAATGTATACCTGGTTCGAAAAAGCCAATACGTTCAGAAGAACAGTCATTTTTTCCACCCCCAGTGATCCGGTCCAACGCATTGATTTAGATGGCAAAATGTCGTTGTCCTGCGAACAGTGACTATTGCTCACAAAACCGAATTCCTGATTTCTAGTTGCCACGTCTCTGACTACGAACACTTCGGACATCGCACTTGCCGGTTTTTGGGATGCTTTTCTCCTCTGGCGGTCCGCGCGTCGGTGTATCCGAAGAAAACATCAGTGATGGCAGATGCGTGCTGATTGGATTTTGGGGTGTGGCCCAGGTCATCCCGCAAACATGATCATAGCAAAGGCGATGATTCAAACCGCTGCCAGACGCGTTGCGACCTACTTACTACCAACTAATCAATATTTTCTGAGCCCCGTGCAGGCCTGAGCAGCATTAAGTTTCTAACCTCCAACACCATCATACCGCAAAGGGGACGAATCGAAGATGGGCGCAACAGCACAACTCCGTCATGTTATGGTGTGGAAAATGACACAGCTTCTTCAGGCTATGACCTCCACTAGTTTTCTAGTTTACTCTGATATTTCGGAGAGGACATATGTTGGCCGCTTGCGGGTGGACTTGCTCAAAATGATAGCAATTGCAAAAATCCCCCAAACCACTAGTGAGTTGAAGTTTCAGATATGAAGCGACTAGTATAAGACTATGCAGATCAAGTTTCAGCAACGTTTTTGGTGCTGAAGCAAACATGTGCTCATTAGCGATCCAAACCGAGTTCAGACCTACGGGAAACTTGTATAAGGCAAGCAGATTTGTTTTACAAACGGCGCGTGCTTCATTAATCTTTGCATGCCGTCACTATGACGTATCCGCAGTGAGATCTCTGTGCTGTACACGCGAGGCTGGTGGGAGATATCCACAGGTACGAATCAGCAATTCCAGGACGGCGGCAAACTGAGCTTGTGGCAGTGCTGGACGACGCAGCTTTGGCCAAACTGTTTTCGGAGAGGAAATAGACGATAGAACATTGTTTAGACGCAAGCCCACTGACGGAGACCCCTATGTTAACTTCCATTTATCTTCTAAATTTACATGTTCATTAAACCCCTTTAAAAACCTACAGTTAGCTGACAACATCGACCCGTTATTATACCAGGGGAGCCCAGGACCATGGAAGAAAAACCTCAAATGACAGTCATCGCGCTACATACATGCAAACCTCAAATCACGATCGGGTTCACGAAAATCTGGAGACCGAAAAAATGTTTAACAAATAGGGCCTTTCTAGCATCCATCCATCTTTACATGCTGTGTATCACATGTATCCGCAGTACAGCGGCGCGTACGCGTACCTAGTTGGCCATCCATGATTCCATAGCGCATCGGCCAGCCTAACATGGCGGCAAATTGGAGCTTCTGGCGGTGTTGGACGTCGCAGCTGTTTCTGTTGATATCCATATATAGTAACCAACCGATGCATGCATATAGGCGACAGGTCTGGACGCCTCACGCAATGGAATATTACTCAAGTCAAATTACCGTCACAATCGCCTCCCTCTCTTAAAACCTCCATTTCTCATGATGTCTGTATATCATCGCTGTCTTCGGCGACAGGGAAATAAATGTCTACGCAGTGCAATAACAACTAATTGGTTCATCTGTCAGGTTAGTCGGTTTGAAGGAGACATTTATCATTTACTGACAGCTCTTGACTTTGGAGCTGCAGCATCTGTGAGCTGTACCTATTCTATAATCCACCCGTTGCGACCGGTGAAGTGGCGGCGCAACGCCACAAAGCACTGCGAGCTTCGCGGGTGATCATATCCAAGCGTGAGCGTCGGTTACCAAATAGACAGACTCACCCCTTACAAGACAACCAGAGATACCACGGGACGACGTGATGTAGGTCTATGATTCGCGCATATTTTAAGTTAGTAATTATTTTCATCGTCTTGCAGTATGTCAGTTTATATGTGATCTGCGTTTGATCTGCACAGCAGTTAGAGTATCGTACACTTTAGTGCCACCCTTTGTGCCTTAAAGCGGGCCCCTGAAGGCCCTTGATCAATCCGTGTCGTAACCCTCTCGGCGATGCATCAACCTGCATCATCATGGTAACTGCGGGAAACTGACGTCCTTCAATGATCAAAAGATAACGTTCAGCGCCATTTTTGATCAAAGTACCGTAACGGCTGCCACTGTGAAAACAAGGCCTTCTTCCAGAGAAGTCTATAGGATCGTGTGACTATAATATTTCAGCGAAGACTAATAATCGGGTGCGAGCGCCCTGATGTCGGCGATGTCCTAGGCCTGGTCCGAGCTCAAGCAGTAGATTTGTAGCTCCGCTCCTTGCGCAAGCCAGCATCTACAATCGCTCTACAATCGTGCCACTTGTTTGAGGCTTGAGCGCTTGAGCTCTTGTCGTCCCGCACGTCACGTTATTGGGATCGTAACAGAGACGTGTACACTCCTTCAGGAATTCTTCAAAAATTAGCTACCGGGATGATGGTCTCAGCACGGATCAGTCACAGTCTCTTTAATAGTAGAACTTAATCCGCGATCGTGACGTGAGACGCCGTAGAGTTTGAATTTGTGACATAGTACCCCGTTGGATATATAAACAAGGATACAATGGACTTCAATCTACATCATATTTTGTTCCCACTATCATGAGTATATATTCCACCCAGCTGCTACAGACACCCGCAACACACCGCACGTCGGTCACCGGTCTGTTTGACTCAGTATGGAACACCGTCGCTGGGAGTGTCGCTGCTTTGACTTCGGCCTCGTTTCCGAGTTTAGCCCAGTCAATAGTAGTCAGGTGATTATGAGTCCTAGTGTCTATTCTGTTTAGTATTCCTTGAATATTTACATAAAGGGTTGACACAGGGCTCTCAAACAGATCGAGCATGGAGAGCTGCGTATTGTTACACCGACTGAAGTCCTCACATTTGGTGGGGGGGGGCTCTCACCCGAGCTGAAGGTTGAGCTTCGTGTCCGGCGGCAGGCGTTCTGGATACAGGTTCTACTATTTAAAGATATGGGCTTCGCAGAAGCGTTCATGTACGGAGACGGTCAGTTTGTGACTCATCATCTTGGCCATTCACCAAAAATGTAATCATTGGGTTTACAGTGGATTGTGACGACGTATCCACTTTTCTTCGGGTGAGAGCAGTCACTTCGAAAGATGTTTATGTGATCGTCTGAAGAGATCATAACGGAAGTAGCTCTTCATTGCCAACAGGCAAAATATCAAAATTGACTCGCTCGCGAGCTCCATCTTCTCTGCGCCAAGATTCCTCACCTCTGCTCGGTTTCTCGCCGACCTCACCAACTCCCGTGCAAATGCATCTGCGCATTATGACATCGGAAACACAATGTAAAGTACCATACACGTCCAAATAGTCATAGGATATTTAGCATGGAATTGCTCTGCAGGTTTTCAACCTTTCTCAGTGAAGATATGAATTACTCCTCAGCCATCTTCAAGGATTTTACAGAGGATATCCGGCCTGGGGCTCAGGATCTGGAAAGCCTTGAAGATGCCCAGCTTCGAAAGATGCGGTGAGTGCGACTTCCCCCCCCCGTAACCTCTAGCTGATGCAATGTGTGTTGAGACATATCATCGCGCGAGCTGATATCCGTAAAGGACACCGCGTCCTCGAAATAGGTCTATTTTCCTTTCACTCTCATCATATCATACTTTTATCTGACAATATTTAGGGTCTGGCTGGGGAGCGCTGTCGATACTTGCAGTACAGACCACGGGATGCACTGTGGATACACTCACTCTGTCATCGGAGCAACACGAATTGGCAACTAAACGGATTGAGGCTGCGGGACTCTCTGACAAAATTACCGTGCATCTAATGGATTACCGTGATTGCAAACTTCGTTCTGAATGGAAGCACCATTTTGATCGTTTCGTGAGCGTGGAGATGATAGAGAATGTAGGGAAGGACTTTTTGGAGACGTTTTGGAATGTGGTAGATTGGGCTTTGAAGACCGATGACGCTGTCGGATGTGTACAGGTCATCTCCATTCCGGAAGCGAGTATGTGAGGTCATACCTTCTCTCGCTCAGATGCCTGACATAGATGTTTATCAGGAGTGCCAGAATATGATAGAGGCGTGGATTTCATTCAAAAATGGGTAAGCTATACCGCTTATTTTTCTTACAAACTCAAATGTGCATGGATGGTCTTTTTCCCGCATTAGAGTGCGTTATCTCCCGTTGTATTATTGTCAGGAACTAATCCAAATAATTCCTTAGTTTTTCCGGGAGGTTATATCCCCAGCTGCAACCTTCTAATTAGCGCAATAACGAACGGAAGCGGGGGCCGTTTAACAATGGACTCTGCTTCTAACATCGGTCCTCATTACGCTCGCACTCTTCGAGAATGGAAACGTAAGTTCTCAGCCAGCTTTAATTCAATTATCGCGCCAGCACTGCGAGGGAAGTACCAGCTGTCAGATAAAGATTTAGAGATATTCAGGCGGAAATGGATTTGTACGTTTTCATATATCTACGAGTCCCCCCTTCTCCACGGGCTTCATGTTTTTCTGATACCACCATCCTACAGACTATTTGTAAGTTCAACGTTTTCAAATATTCACATTATTCATGCACATTCTTCCTTAATAGCGACTATTGTGAGTCTGGATTCGCAACCAGACTCCTGGGAGACCACATAATATCATTCACACGTGAAGGCAATGTTGCCTTGGGTTGCACATGGGATGGTTATGAAAAGGAGTGATTAATTTCTCCTCACATGATCACGCTATGTAGATAGTGGATAATGTAGAATTTTTGCATTGATCTCAATATCACAGTTGCTGCTGATATCTGTCGGATGTAGAATCTTTCTATGTACATAGCTTCGTCATCCCTTGTAAGACGCAATGGAGAGGGTAACAGAGTTTTGGTGAAAGTAAAACTAATAAATAATTCTAATGAGAAACCCCCATGGCCCATGGGAAAAGAAACCCCTTGGGTAAATATTGATGGTTTTTCATTCAAGGTTGTAGTGAGCCTGAAGTGGGTGTTCTGCAATGGGGAGGATCAATGCCTGTGCAGGTTGACAGGCACTAGCCTACACCCATCCTGGATCCAATGTCAAGCCATGGACAAAATCAGTTAACCAGTGCTATAGGGCTGTGATATATGATTGAATATATACCTGGTCTGACTTTTACTCCAATATTTGACCTTAGTTAGAAGTCTGTCCTAAGTAGGGCTTGTATTTGAATTTTGAGTCACCACTGAAGCCATACATGAGTTGACCAAGGCCCCTTCATGCTTGATTCAGACCAATATCCTCAGATGTGCTTCAAAACCTGACAACATATTGAGAATATACCTAGTGTAGCAATGTGTTTAGAGTACATGTAAGTACCTGCATTGGAGTTACTGACTGTAAGAGGAACCCCTATTCCCTCCCTCTCTATATCCTCTCTTTCCTTTTATTTCTCTATGACCTTCACCTGTTGGAATAGCAAGCATGATGAATCCGCTGATATCGGAGAGGAGTTTGAAGTCAGATACAAATGGGGGTAAACATTGTCTCACTATAATTTTGCTCATTTTCATTTAAATATTTACACTGTAATGGTAAACACTTCAGTATTGCTAGTCGCAATAGCTGAAGTGTAATTTCTTTCTCTTTCTATTTTCAACAAGTAGCTAATTCATTATTAGCTTATATTTGTTATAGGTAGTTAACTTTGTATTCAGTATTGCTAGTCGCAATAGTTGAAATCTTATATTCATTATAGCCGCAGTCTTATCTCAACAGGTTATGGGCCCCAAGAGTTCAATGTCTGAATCAATGTCTATCACATCCAAAGATGACTCACTCTTCAAAGTCCCTAAATTAGCCTCCAATGGCACAAATGGTTGCATACAAAACTCGTATGACTTGGTCCATTGCTGCCTGTTCCCTGGAAGCCCATCTTGATGGAATGAATCTTTGTCCTGTTGAGCCAACCTACAGTGTACCTGACACATCTGCATGGACTGATAAGAAGGCATACACTGGCTACAAGCTTAGACTCGACAAATGGATTCATAGCAAGAGTGTTGCTTGTGTGCAAATTGAAAATACTAGTGGAGATTCCATGTTGATGAAGGTTCATCATTGTGCAACAGTTGTGGAGACCTGGAAGGCCATCTGTGACAAATTTCAAGGCAAATCTCATATGATTCAAGTTGACCTGCTAAGGCAAATGATGGAGAAGGTTGTTAATGAAGATGATGACATTCATGCACATCTTGGATCACTAAACCTTATGTTTGAATGTCTTGCTGGAATGGGAGCTAAACCCAGCGACAAAGATTACTCTACAATAATATTGTCATCCCTCCCAGAATCCTATTCTCGACCTCTACAAATCATCAGCAACACAGCTCAGCATCTTGAAAAGCCCTTCAAGCCAACTGACCACATTGCCAAGGCTATTGATGACTACAATAAGCGCAAAGTTCATTTCAAATGTAACAGCAAAAACAAAGATGTCGTGCTCTATGCTGGGAGTAGCACTGGTAGGAAGGGAAATGTAAAGAAGGAATCCAAAGATGTTGAATGCTTCAATTGCCACAAGAAGGGGCATATGAAGGCTTCCTGTTGGGCTAAAGGGGGAGGAAAGGAGGGTCAAGCCCGGTGAAAACCCCCACTGCGTGGAATGGGTCAGAGCTGCAGCCATATATGTAGATATAGATAAATATAGCCACATCTGCACTACTCAAGATCCCATGTTGGAAAATCTGAAAATATCTGCAATTGCGCAGATTGCAATGTGTGTTGTGTGAATTTACATGGATGCTTTGCAATCTGCACATCCATTTTTTGCAACATCTCCATAGTAACACATATGCGTACACACGTACACATGCAAAGCTGCAATGCGCTCTGCAAATATGTGATAGAGTCTGCACCTGTCTGCACAATGTACATATACTTCAATGAAAGCATGTGTGAGCTTCAAATCACTCATATACTCTGGGGTCCAGTTGAATTGACTTCTCGTCTTGTCTTCCCCCCACTTCCCCCCAACATCTCCCGCTCCTCTCCCACCACATTGCTGTGTAATCTTCAAGAGAGCATGTAGATCAGTCTGCAGGTATGTCCTCTACATAGGCTTGTTCCAACCCCTGGCTGAACTGGCAGTTCAACCCTGCAGCTCCAGGTCTGGTCCAAGCCTTCAAGTTCCCCATGGCACACGGCTGCTCCACCACGTCCAGGGCATGACACAATCATGCTTTCTAGTTGTGAGCCACACTGGGCACCTTAGTAACATATGCACCTCCAGGATATTTGAGTTAGATCATATTTCAACCACTCATGCACATGATTTACCTTTAGCATCTCTGGCACACTCTCCATCTTTCGAAGACACCAGAACTACACCATGTGAGCTCTCCACCATAAACTAAAACCTTTTTTCCTGAATTGAAGCCCTAAGATGCAAATACTTGATGACCAGGTTCCGCACCATATAAACAAGACTTCCCATGGTCCCAAGTTCGCATTCCCAATTCTATTCTCAATCAAGCTCATGCATTTCCCAGGAACTTATTCGCTAGTGATTACATCTGCAAACACCCCAGAGCCTCGAATATGGCTGTCACGTAAGCCTATATGCACTCACCCCTGAGCACAACCCCATACCCTAATTATCCTTACTATTTCTTAGGTTTATGTCACCCTCGGGGCTAGCAACAATGCAAATGAATACCAGCCTATTCTGGCAGGCACAGCCACTTCCAATGACACATATGACTATCTATGTGCCCACCTGCACTGCAAACAAGCTTGTGAGTGTCTTCTTTGTTCCCTCCAAGCACCAGCCATGCTAATCAATCTATTTTGTAGTATCGGTTTACATTGTGAGCAACCGACAATAGCAGGGCAGGGGGTGGAGGTCGCAGGGTGAGTAGAATCATGGAGATCAGACTAGATTAGAAATTAATATACACGCATATTGGCGCATATTCAAACTGATATTAATAAACTTGTAAGATCATATTCAAGTATACTGGACTATATTTGAGCATATCTAAGTACATATGTGGTCCGCTTGATGCAGAAAAAAAACTGCAATTTTCTACTTTATCAGATTCCAGCTGCAGAGATCAGTTTGTCAGCTGGGAGCAGCTCTGACCCATTCCACGCAGTGGGGGTTTTCACTGGGGGTCAAGGCCCACACTCTAAAAAGAACAAGGGCAAGAACAAATTGGCAAATGTGATGGCTGAAAACATTGAAGATAGATGCTGGTCGGCAATAGTAAACGATTCTGACAGTTTTCTTGAAGAACTGTTTGAAGACGATACATATAGTCTGGACGAGACACTTGACAATGACAGCATACCAGGACTACAAACTATTTCAAATAGCAGTGATAGTGATGAACTTCCAGAATTGTTGATCATCTCTGACAGCAGTGATGATGAATACAACAGAGGCAGTAACATCAACCATAATTGGTTCATTATTGAAGATGAGGGTGAAGCTCCATTCACACCCATTGACATCACTGCAGCCACAATCACTCAGTCCATACCATCACGTCAAATCCTCAAATTATATGATTCTGGTGCTACCCATCATATGACCCCAAGTCCATCAATGCTGCTAATAAAGCTACTTTCCATGCTATTGGTTGTGGAGATATGAAAATCAAGGTCCTGAACAAGAAGTCAGAGACAGTGATTATACTTAAAGACATACTATACACACCTGACATTGGAATGTTGCTTGTATCTGTTGGACTCATCAACCGCACTGGTTATTCAGCCATCTTTGAAGGTGGAGCCTGCACGATTCGGGACAAGAACAAAAACATTGCAGGGTGCATCATTTACAGAAATGGCATGTATCAGGTCGAGAGAAATGAGTCAGCACATTCCAGTGCTAATGTGGCAACCGAAACAATTACTGTCATGGATTTGCACCACCAGATGGGACACATTGCACCTGAAGCTGCTAGGAAAATTGTCAAAGATGGTCTGGTAACAGGAATTGAATCAGACAACTCGGAACTTACAACCGTATCTTGTGATTCTTGCAAATATGCAAAAATGACATGTAAACCTGTACTACAAGAGAGAGAAGGCAAGAGAGCAAAAGAAATTGGTGGTGAAGTGCACACAGATGTATGGGGACCATCTCAAATTAAAACAATGGGGAGTAAGGCCTACTATGTCAGCTTCACGGATGACAAAAGTCAACACACATCTGCTCACCTCCTCACTCATAAAGGGAATGCTCTTGAAGCTTATCTGATTTTCGAAGCTTGGTTGAAAACACAGCAGGGTGCATCTGGAGAATACCTTAGTGACAAGTTTAGTGCACACCTGACTGCTCAAGGAACAATTAGAAAACTTACGGTTCATGATACACCTGAGCAGAATGGTGTTGTGGAATGTTTAAACTGCACACTATTAGAGCATGTGCGTGCCATGTCACATGCCAGCCCACGGCTTACCCAAGAACCTGTGGGGAGAAGCATTGCAGCATGCAGTATGGTTAAAAAATCGTACCTCAACCAAGGCTCTAAATGGTCAGACTCCACATGAAGCACTCACAGGAAGAAAACCTGACTTATCTGAACTACGAGAGTGGGGGAGTGAAGTATGGGTGCACAGTACAGATGGTAAGAAGCTTGATGGAAGGTCAGAAGAAGGATGATGGATTAGTTTCAATGGAGAAAGCAAAGGATCACAAATTTATTGGCCAGAAAAGAGGTCAGTAACTATTGAATGTAACATAAAGTTTGATGAAGACGACATACTTTTACCTGGGAGCATGCCACTTGAGGGGGAGTGGATAAATGTTGAGTGTCCAGCTCCAAGTACATCAAACAGACCTCCCACAAACACCCTTACCACATCCCCTGCACTCCTGTCAACTCACATCACCTTAGAAGGATTTGACAACACACCTGAAGCCCCAAGTCATAGTCAGCGCATTTGGAAACCATCTGCTTATGTGCAGAGCCTTCAAGCTGGCAAAGGATCAACCACTGGGCTTAAATCTGCACCTTCAGACCCACGTGATATATTGAGCCTAAATCTACAGGTACTATTAATAGTAGACAATCACAAGGCAGCTGCTGTGGCAGTAACACACCATAGAGTCAGTGGAATTGAGAGTGAGGTAGTTGAGGAGATGGAGGATAGTGTGGATTGGGTGTTTGTCGCAAACTCAATTGTGGGAGACGAGCCCAGGACTATCGAAGAGGCACTAGCCAGTCCTGAGGTGTCGTCATGGCGAATTGCTATAGAAGGTGAGTTAGACTCACTTACTGGTGTTGGAACCTGCACTGGAAACAAATCAAGGTGTCCTGAGTCAGGGAATGCTTGGGGAATCCTCTGGCAAGCTATCAGGTTAACATTGTGTAGGGACTTGTAACATGCTTGTTTTATTTAATATGCCCCAGGTATGTTTCAAAGCCAGACATACATGGAAAAATTAAAGTGCTCATAGCATGTATTCCATATTATCACAGGATGTTTTGTGCATGCACTGGAAGAGGCCATATTGTGAACAAATCCTGTGATAATATGGAATACATGCTATGAACATTTTAATTTTTCCATGTATGTCTGGCTTTGAAACATATCTGGGACATATTAAATAAAACAAGCATGTTACAAGTCATTACACAATGTTAACATGATAGCTTTCCAGAGGATGCCCTAAGCATTCCCTGACTCAGGACACCTTAATTTGTTTCCAGTGCTGGGTATTAGTTGATTGTCCCATTAATGCAAATGTGGTGGGATCCTGTTGGGTTTTCAAATGCAACCACAATGCCGTTGGTGAAGTTGTGAAGCACAAATCATGACTTGTCACACAGGGTTTCACACAGGCACCTGGAATCAACTACCATGATACTTTCACACCGGTGGCCAAGCTCACCTCAAACTGTATTGTTCTTGCACTTGCTGTGCAAAACAACTGGGAGCTGGAACAAATGGATGTTAAGAATGCTTATCTCAGTGCTAAATTGGATGAAGAGATTACATGACGCAGCTGCCTGGATTTTTCACTCCAGGGAACAAACATTCTGTTTTCCTCTTAAAAAGGTCTATATATGGACTTTGACAGGCTGGATGGCGCTGGTACGAACACATCTGCAAAGTGTTTATGTGCTTTGGGTATATGCAATGCCAAGTTGAGCACTGTGTATTCTTCAAATATGTCAACAAGGACTTCATGATTATAGTGATGGCTGTAGATGATCTGACCATTGCAACAATGTCGAAGACATTGATGCTTGCCATGAAAAATGAATTGAAGCTGGAGTTCAAGATGAAAGACCTAGGAGAATTGTATTGGCTCCTCAGTATAGAGATCAAGTGCAATAGGGATACACACACAATAACTCTATCCCAAAAAGTATATATCAACACCATAATATCATGCTTTAACTTGCAAGATGCAAAAGGCATATCAACACCCATGGAACCTGGTCTGAACCTGTTGATTAGCCAAAGTCTGTCGGCATCAAGCCGGTTAGAGGAAATAGTCACTGTTCCATACAAAGAAGCCATTGGCTCGCTCATTTGTGCAGCAAGCAGAACTCAGCCTGATATTGCTTTCCCAACTTCAGCTCTTGCACAGTTTATGCAAGTTCCTGGAAGAGTTTACTGGGAAGCAGCAAAGAGATTATTGAGGTACTTGAAGGCAATGAGATATTTGGAATTGACTTATGGAGGAGAGGAAAGGAACTTTGATGCATGGACAGATGCCGATCATGCATCTTAAGAGCATTGTCATTCCATATCTGGATATATATTTCATATTGATGTGGTGCTGTCTCTTGGAGCTTGAAGAAACAGCCTATTATTGCACTCTCAACAACCAAAGCTGAGTATATTGCTGATGCTACTAAAGAAGCCATTTGGACCAGGTCCTTTTTGGCCAAGATTGCAAGGCCACGCATTAATCCTACCACTCTGTTCTGTGACAATCAGTCCACTATTGCACTCTCTAAAAACAGCCAATTTCATGCACATACCAAGCACATCAATATATGCTTTCACTTCACGAGGCTACAGAGGAAGGTACAATCAAGCTTGTTTATTGCTCCACTGAACTCATGATTGCAGCTATTCTGATGAAAGCTTTACCACATGCAAAAGTTGAACTTGTGGTATGGGTCACTGCTACGCATGACAAATCCAATTCCCTGTTTCTTCTGCTCAAAGTATTTAATCATGTATAATAGTACCATTGGCAGTACAGAGCACCATGTTTCCCATATAGCAGTATTCCCAATTCCATGGTGTATGAATATTCAACTGGATTGGTTTATATATGTAAAAAGAGTGGAAAACATTTCCATGTGTTCCTTTTATATCTGAACAAATTTTCAGTAACTGTTGACAATTTCCCTTCAACTACACATTCATGTTGTGTGTTTATTGCATCATGTAACTCCATCACATTATGGTGTATAATTGTATGATACTGACAAATATTTCCAAATAGAGATATAGCACATATACATATATACACTATAACACAATAGATGTACATGATGCAATAGATGTACATGATGCAATAAGCACACAACAATAATGTGTAGTTGAAGAGAAATTGTCAACAGTTACATAACAGTACACATGTTTGGATATAGAAGGAATAAATGGAAATATTTCTCACTCTCTTTATATACATTAAACAATACAGCTGAATCTTCATGCACCATGTCATTGGAAGGACTACTCAATAGTAAACATGGTGCTCCATACTGCCAAGGGTACAGTCACTCATTATTTAACACATAGAGCACCAGAAAATGAGAATTAGCCACGTCATGGACAGCTCCACAAATTTCACGTATATAAGTATATAAGCAGAGTCACAAAATATTTTTTTCATGTATACAAGCAGAGTGGCAACTATTTGCACATGTTCCTTTTATATTTGAAACCATGTGCAATTGAATGTTAACAGTTTCCCTTCAATTGCACATTGTTGTCATGTGTTTTTTCCATCATATGCCTATGGGAATACAGTGCTGTCATGCATGATAAAGATCTAACTGGAATGTTTCTTATATATGAGCAAAGTGGCAGATATTTCTACATGTCCATTGTATATTTGAAGCTGTGTACTGCCAAATAATGACAAATTCCCTTCAAATACACACTGTGGTCCTGTGTTTATTCCATCATGATACCATACATCTCCTTGCTTACCTATGATTCTGGCAACAAAATGCTGTCTAATTGCATCATAGTATACAATGCCAGATAATGATAGGATCTCATGATGGTTATGTATATCTTGTGTAACCACATTGTGAGTGATCTCAATCATATGTGCATTTGTAATATGGAACACTACCAATTCAGGAGCTTTGGCATATGCTCTTTCTTCTACCATTCTTCTGTGACAAGCACACCTTATTTCTGTATTTCTCCTTGTTGTCAATACTTGATACCAATGTTGCACTGTATGATTTCCAGGTAATTCACTAAATCCAGCCAATGATGCACCTCTGCTCCAATGAAATATGTCACACATTATAGACAGAGAGTTTCCAGTTTGAGGATACCAGGTCACATGATGTAAAATGCCTATTCAGTTCCATCACAGGGACAGATAGATTGAACATTTCATGGGCTACATCATCAATACTGGTATATGCACCATTGATTGGAAAATTACAAGCATGTGTTTGATGGAAATCTCGCTGTAATCAATCTCTAGCCCTTTCCAGAGAGATTGTTCCATTTTCTATCTCTTGAAAGCCACTGTGTAGCAATTGCCAATGTCTGTTGTGTGAGGCATAGGTATTATATGCCATATTATCATTATCCTTCCATAATGTGTGCATAATCATGATCAGGGCATCATATGCACATGATGATGTGGTGGAATTCCATTGTACTCCTAAAGGGTTGGTGTTCTCTTGTCTTACTTGTATAAACTGTTGTCTTTTTGTCTTGTTTCACATTGGCATTTCATCTAAGTCTTCTAGTTCATATAGCCTCTTAGTTTTCATTATCTTTCCTGAATCATGACTCAATTGTAGTAATGGCTTAGAGCCTTGAGCATTTATGTATTCAATGTGTGATAACTTCACTTTCTTTGTTTGTGATCTATTGTGTTCAATTGAATGTCTATCAATTACTCCATTGTGAATATACCAATCTGTATCTCTAGTCACTTCTAGTAATGGGAAAGGATCATCATTTGACCAACGCAGTGCAGCATGCACATGTTTGGGTACAAAGCTTGTCCCTTTCCAAAGCTGATACTCTCTTATTATTGTATTTCTCCTGTCTCCAGTTATATTAGTTGGCAGCTTTTTTTCATATCTCAATTTGTTTATTTCATCCAATATTTCCAATTCTCTGAATTCCTGTCTCAACCATCCTGAAGCCCCACCCATTATTTTATTTGGCTCAAAATTTTGTAATATAACTGTTCCACTTGCAGATGCACTTCTTGACAAGCTAGTATAATATGATTGGTGGGTTAGGCAACCCCCTAAATCAACTACATTATTAGGTTGAGTTCTGCCTTGGCAGCCATAATCTGTCATGGAGAAGTTTGGCAAAACTTGTACTTGTTGTCTTGTAATGGTTAGAGTATCATCATTTGGCAGACGACAAATTATATCTTGAGCAGCCCGACCAATGGGAACCACATTCAAAGGTAGACCATCAAGATGAATGGGAACAGGGGGGTTCTTAAGTTTGACAAATAATACATCTAAGACTCTCTTATCTTTAGTAAGCCTTGAGCACTTCCAGCCCACCACTGTTCCTTCAGCACCATTGGTTACACAGCATGGTGTTGCAATGTTATGTTTTACTAGTACAGGCATGCCATGACATATTGAAATTTTTCCTGCACAATGCTGACTTGCTTCATGGGGGAGATTCCACATGACATGCTGTAATTCAGGACTCAGTACATTGGATGCTCTTCGTGGGTCTTTCACTCTTGCTCTTGAAATGTTTCTATGGTTATCTTCATTCATCTTGGGTGACCCTAAAGTATCCATGGAGTAAAAATGATGGAGTGGTTGCTTGGTGTCATTTGCATAGCGATTCAACCCCAACATGTTGTATTTATCTCTGTGTGCATTAGGCCCAACAATGATTGATATGTTACAAACCTAGCTTGATTTAGCTTGACCTTTTTTGCAGGTCTTCCACCCACTAAAGTTTTTAAAAATGATATATCAGCAGCAGTGCATGCCTTGTATCTCATGTTTTGCAATGCTCTTCGCAATTTTCCATCTTCAGGAGTTTGGGTTGTCTGTCGCATGTTTTCTCTCAAGATAACAACCATGGTGAATTGATGCCAGGCAGCTTTTCCAATAGTGGCCTCTTGTATCTCATTAGTAACACCTTGTAGTTTATTAGTTCCTATTGACCCCACTGTATAATGTATATTGAGAAATAGGTGGTAGTTGTGCAAAATCACCAGCAAGTATTATATTCATTCCACCAAATGCTTCAGTATGACAATTCAAAGCATAACATAATTGCTTGCTGATAGTATATAAATCAGTAGAACCTAACATAGAGACTTCATCTAGCAAAATATAATCTGTACCAGTTAGTCTGACTTTTACTTCACTGAGCAATGTTCTATTCACTTTAGCAGATCTTGATAGTTTGGGATAGATCCCCAACAATGAATGATATGTGGTGCCTCCTATCAATGCTGATGCAGCACCTGTAGGGGCAATTAATTGAAACCGATGAGGTTCATTGCACTCTTCAAAGAAATGAGCCAATGCTTTAATCACTTGTGATTTTCCTGTTCCAGCCATTCCACCCAGGTACATTTTTAATTGTTCACCTGAAGGCTGGACAGCATGGTTTCCCACAATTCTAAAAGCATGTTCTTGGTCTGGTTTCAAACCATATACATGTACAGTGTCATCTACCTGCTGTTTATGTATGGCTTGCTTAGCTTGGAAATCATTGCATAAATAGCTGGCATCAAGTATTTTAACTTGATTTGGTACAAAATCAGTGGGATTGCAAGGTGCAATTGTGTCATGTTGTGCACCTGCTGGACTTATATTATGTAGGTGGGCATCTACACGCCTTTCTTTCTCATTTTCTAGGATAGTTCTCCATTCTGGTGGGGTATTACCTTTCCCATCAATAGGTATACATTCCTCCAGGGGTGGCAGGTCATCTAAGCAGTCATCCAGCCACCCAGAAGTCATTGCAATTTACTCAGCAGTGTGCATTCCATGTTCTTTAGCTAATGTTTTGTGCCCTTTATTTAAAACATCTTCCAATTGCATGTCTGTCATGTCCAATTGTCCATAGAGTAGATCTTCATAGTTATCTTCAATTTGGTCTTTGTCATCATCAAAAAAAATGTTGTCTGTTGATACAGCATGGCCCTTAAGACATTGTGAACGATGATCATCTCAGGCATCATTGCACTCAAATCTTATCTGCATAAAACTCATTATTTGCAGTTGTCTATCTGTAAAAGTATAAGAGGTGAAAGCATCTTCCCATGATTCAAAATCATTCTTGAGATCAAATCCAGTGCGCCATGGTTTGAATAATGTCAACATTGTTGCACAGTAATATTCATGGTCCCCTTTATCTCTCCTTGGTATTGTACCACCTAGGAAATTAGGAACTAATCCTTGCCTGTCAGGGGAAAATTTTATTCTATGTGAATCTTGCTGTGGGTGACCATCTAGGAATTTCATATCATTTAATGTAATTTCATCTTCATCTATGATGTCATCTGTGTCCTCTTGATCTATACTGTAATCATCTACATGCTTGCACTTACATTCCCCAGGAGTCAATCGACCAGTAGGATCTGGAGAAGCAGTTCCATGTCCCTCATCTTCAGTGTCATATTCTGACACATATTGCTCACCTTCTAAATCCACTTGTGTTTCATCATCTTTATCAGGTGGAGGAAGTTTCACTTGGCCCTTTTCTTTATGAGCCTGGTGCATCCAGTCATAGGCAGTAATATCATCATAAAATTCTGGTCTTAATGTGTAGTCTGATACAACTGAAAATGCTGCATATCGCCCTTTCACTACTCCTAAGAATCACTTGGTCTCTGTGTATGGGGTAATACTGAGTCAGGCATCTGAGAATCTGTTTGAATAGGCCATGAACTTTGGGCTTTGCCTGACAAATGGCATCCAATAAAAGGGTTTAAATATATGAGAGGTATAATGATCTGGTTGCTCTAGCAAGTATGCACTGGCCATTGGGGCACCAATCTCCATCTTGGTTGTCATTGAGTTTACAATAGATGTCACCAGCTTACGGGCTTTCTCTTGTCTGGGCTTTTCACTGTTTAACATTTCAGCATTTCTATCAAAAATATCTTTTATGGACTCAAATATACCATATGTTTTGAGAGGGCTTTTAGATACATAATCTGTCACATATGCAATCACAGCTTTGATGGCTGTTCCAGACAGTAGGCTTGTCACATCACTGTTGCATCTAAGAAGATATGTGACAATGGGTGTAAATGTATTTATCCAAGCTTCACCTTTTTTAAGATTGATGTGGCCAGTCTTAGGATCAACCTCACTGTGTTGATGAAGCTCTCTGGGAAAACATGCTTTACATGTTCACCACTTGTTTTTCTTGCATGTCTTTTCACCACATGAATGTCGATTGGATCTCCAAACAAGGTCATCCACTTCTCCATAGAATTTTTGCCACCATATATCATCTGTCTTGCAACATGGGCATTTTTTGCAATTACCAATAATACAAGGCAATGGAGGCATGACTGGTAATGTAGTTGTTGGGTCCTTATACCCTTCCACATCTTTGGCACTGTCTATTCTTTCCCAGACATCCTCCACTGTACCATTTAAAAATTCTCCTTGATGTGATCTCTCTAAATACTCTACAAGTGTCCTTTGAAAATCAGAGGTAGGATCCATAACACGTGCTCTGATTTCAAGTGGTGACAAGCTGTCCTGAATCCACAGTAGCATGTGCAGATGCAATGTGAGGCGACCTTGCTGTTCTACAGTGCCATAATATCCTGAACTCCGTCCATATAAACCTGCTTCCTTCTCACTGTGACCTAGTACATGCTTTAGAAAAGCATGAACAAGGACATTAAAGAATCTGGCACTTGCAACAGGATTGTCTGCTATTAGCTTGTAATGAGCATCCTTTGTGTTTAACACTGGCCTTATTTTTTGTTTGTGTGCAGCAAGGTACAGAGCAATGGGATGTTTGACATCAGCAGGGGCAAATGTGATGTATCATGTTGGAGCTCCTAGATAAGCCAACAATGACCAACATTCATTCCACATGAACTTTCTGGTTGTTCCAGAGCCTTCCACATGGCTGGAAACATGATCCAAGTCATTAATTAGTTGGTAACAAGCTTGCTCTTCTACAGTCACAGCCTTGACTATCTCATTGTTTTTCATCTGACTGATCATACTTGTAAGCACTGGGATACTAATAGAGAGCAGACGGTCCACAATGCTATCAAAATGAATCCTGTCTGCTAATAAGAAACTCCCAGTGGAAGAATCTTTAATTTGCCTGTGATTGAATGCAACCAAAGGGAAGTCAGGGTCAGTTTGAAACCTGTTGTCATGAAAAAGCATAAGATGTTTGAGGCGCAGCTTGTCTGGGACCTTCACAGCACCATTCATGTTTCCAACTCCACCAAGACCATATGGAAACAGCCAAGGAAATACTTGTGGATAAAGTTGAGGGTTATCATATATTGAAGCAGGCTGACTGGCCTGACCCACACCTAACATACTTCCTTCATTTTGTAAATGCTCCATGGCAATAGCTATTAACTTTTTGCTATTATGAATAGGAAGCTCATCTCCTGTGATCCCATTAACCACAAAGGGACATTCACCTTCAGCTGTACCTCAAGATCATGAATACTTGTAGACTGAGCATGTTTATTTGAATGAGACTCATGGTATTCAATGGTCACTGGGATCTCATTGTCCTTGTAAGAATTTAAATTGTGAATAGAGATATCCAAGTCATAATAGTCCTTATGATTACATTTAAGCCATATCAGAGCATCATGAACTCTATTTGAGTGAACCAGCAAGGGAGTCCGACAAAGTTCTTTTTCAGTTGGTTTAGTTGGACTGGTAAATATAAATGCCAGCACTTCATCAAACTCATCACGGTGGGGTGGCAGAGCATGATATATCTTAGGTCCCACTGTGTATCCACCAATAAACATATTGGCTCAGTCTGCCTAGTGTGATTCAGTAAGAAACTTTACAGCATCTTCATCATTATGGCTGAAATAACTGTGGACCTCAAATTCCAGCATTCCATTCTCAAACAATGCTTGGCTACACTTCAAACACATTTTGGATCTACTGCAGTCCCTCCTGGAAGGTGCCATGGAAGGTGCAATTGCATGCTATTTTGCTGATCTGAGATTCCATCCTGATGAAGGTCCCTATCATTCAGTAGACCAGGCTTGGACCCACCCATACCTTCAAATCCAAGTTTCTGATAGAGACAACTGGTTGTCCAGGGCTAATACAGGGTGTACACATTCTCACATCACTTAAGATATAAATATTTAATCACAATTAAAGATTAAATTAAGATTAAATTACAACTATCTTACAATATAATATGAGTACATTAAAATATGGTGTGGAAGCCACCATAATGGTTATGATTAATAAAATATGCTCCATAAGTGATTTTGCAGGTCCATATATGATGGTGTATTTGGGTGACATGAAGGTAGGCTACCACAAGGATAACTAGCCTGACCATCAAAGTTCCACCCAATACATGTCACCCCTCCAGATACTCCATGCCATCTCACACGGCTAGCCACAACCACCGGTTGCCCTCCTGATCTCCTTCAACAGTGCATCCTCTTGGGTGAATTGTGTGAGATCCCGCTGAGAGATAGACCCTTTAGATTGTTGGATGTGGGGTGTAGTGACGGTGGGAAACGGTTGTGCTTTGGTTGTGCCACGGAGGATGATGGTGGGAGGCAGAAGTTTGACACCCCACTCATGCCATTGAGTTGCCGCACTTGGCAACGACAACTCAAAATCGACTCAAACTGTCCGTTCAAACCTAACTTATCACAGTTAAAACCGGATTTCAGGGCTTTGTCGGGCCTTCTTAAAAAGTTGAAATCTCTGCCCAAATCGTCTCCAAATCCCCATCAAATTGTCTACTGTGATCAGCCCTATTACAGCGGCCGGCCGATTCAAATCCAAATCCTTGCATTTTTCCAAATCACCTCCTGGAGTCAATCAACTTGAGGATTTGGATGGATTTGATGTCCAAATTGTCTTCCCAAATCCCCATCAAATCGTGTCAAATCCCCCTACTGTGATCAGCCCTAATCCCTTTGATTTCCAGGTTGCTTACAATGAACTCCACCAGTGTGATACTGTTGATCAGATGTTTGCTAAAAAAAACCTTGTACTAGGTAAATGCACTCTTACATAGTGTACATGTAACGAAAATAAATGTCTTCATCGGTTTTACCGCTCAATCGAGCAAGGTCTACCGCGGGGGCCGCCGCGCTTCATTTTTGCAATGGAAATGAGGCAACCTCAAGGTCTTGAAATCTTTTCGATCTCAACGCGAGCCTTGTATGGAATACATGTTGCCCCTATCTTCGCGCTCCTTTTGCTTTACCCTCAGCTTCGGAGGTCATTATGCATGCTGTTAAAGCATTATTTCCATAGCACCCTTGACTCACACAGCCCGGAAGTAGCTACTACACGCTAGAACCCGAATGAAATTTCACTAGATATAATATAGACAGGTCAGAATCTAGCATAAATTGATCGTTCGAATAAGGACGACAAACAAGAATCTTATCGATCGCATAACACGTATTAGCTTCGAACGTTCCTTACTGCGATGAAGCTAGTCACGCAAGCATTTTAAAACCACAGTTTTGTTTCATAAGCCAGGGATAAAATTACACTGTAATTTTACACTTTCTTACACATCTATTTCTTCCGGTCTTCAAGAAGAAAAGCTCTTAAGCTTTCGCAACGACCTTTCCTTCGACAACCTTGACGCTTTCGAGAATGCGGAGTGCTTCGTGTGCTGCTTTTATTCCGCTTGCCATCATCGCACCAAACTGTGAAATATTTCAGCGAGTTCAAACCCAAATCTCCGTAATCTGCCTACCGTTGGTCCCATTCTGTTTGAACCGTCATATTCGGAGAGCTCCATACCTTTTTCGATAATGGTTAAAAGAAAATGTACAACGACGTAATTAGTATGAAGCTTACCAGTCATGATAAGACCCGGCTGCACTTCTCTCGTGCGGTTAACGATGGCCGGCTCAGCACGATTCATATCCAGAGCCCTCATCTCCCCAAGTTCTTTGAGAAGACCAGAGCTGACGAGGCGCTTCGCACAGAATGCACCCATGGGCCCATCGTGTCCAGTCGCCGCAATGACGACGGGAGCCGTCATGACATTAGGGTCCATGCACGACTGCGTCATGTGGTTGAGCGCCACGAGCGTCCAGTTTGTGACGACACCGCCGATGCGCTGACCTGAGCCAAGAGGGTCGGGGAGGACAATGAGGTCCTCGACGGCAGTGGCGTTGAACATTGTGACATTCGGGAATGCGAGAACCTTCGAGAGAAGTGTGGACGTAAAGAGGGCGGCGTGTTTGACCACGCAGAAATTGCCCTCATCGTCAAAGGGAACACCGAGTTCAGTGAGAAAACGATCCGCCGGCTTCCTGACTACCTACATCGACGGAAAAAAATAGATAATAAATAATAAAACCAAGTTGATCTAACTAACCATTGCAGACATGAGCTGGCCTCCCAACCATGCACCTATAAGAGTTGCAGATGGAAGTCGTGTCACCAATCCACTCGAAAATGAATAACTTATAAAGAAAACACACCTCCACCTGGCGCGACGCTCGCTTCAATGATGGTGATTTTCAAGTTGGGCGACGATTTTGCAAGTTGGTATGCGCAAGACAGCCCTGCAGACCCTGCACCTACAATGACGACATCGGATACAGCGCGATCGTACATCGCTTCGAAATATCTATCCATACGGATAGATTAAATGGAGAGACACACAAAATTAATTTCAGATACCTCTTGATCATGGCTCGGGAGACCTGCGCCTCCTCGATGGGGGCGAACTTGTAGTTACCTTCATAGTCTTCAAGTACGTCAAACTGATTACCATTTTGGTTGGCCCGTTTGACCTTTGAAAGGTCAAAGTGGGAGTCTGAGAAAGAGGAAGTTGAAGTTGCTACTGGGGGAGTCATCGTTGATAGGACTGAAATTGTGTGAATTTGGGGTATAAATACGAAACGGAACAGCGGGGAGAAAGTTGTAGTTGGCCGTGACCTCACGATTGGGTGATAATTACTTCATGCAGGGTTCATCTTTCCGAGCCTGGCCAAGCTCAACGGCATCTGCATCTCGGACCGTCCTTGCAATCCGCATGTTCTCATACCCATTACATAATCCTACTCGACTGAAATAGGGAGTGAACACAAAAATAAGTATATTCGACAATTTTTACTCACTGGTGCTTGTGGACGTCTCCTCCGAAAACCGGCGTGATAGTCCGGAGCACGGTCCATGGGTCCATGAGGGTCCACGTACCCACTGGCTCTCTCCGTGACCCCCGTGCACGACTAAGGTTGGATCGCGGATACTGTTGGTGCGGAGGTAATACAATATTCTGCGCATTGAGATGTTAAATATTGGATGTCTACAAAGACTGGTCAAACGTACTAGGATGGCGAGATTTTAGACAGATGGAGTGTGCGCAATAGCCCATGGGGGACAAAAGCATCGCGAGTGTTCTCTTTCCATATCTTTGGGAATAATACTCCAGAAGTAACCTGAATCGTACAGGTCGGGGACCCTAGGAGCCGGGTAAAATACAACAAGTGATTATTATTATTAAGCATATATCGGGGTTAACATCCAAAGAGAAAATGAGATGGCATGCATGGCATTGCAATGATATAAATGGGATCAAAGGGCATGAAGACAATGTAGTGACCTGAGTGAAACCGGTTTGTGCATGTAGATATGTTTGAAACATAGATTGTGAACTACTAGTAGATCTAGATGAGTAAATATGCAAGGCAGCGCATACTGGGAATACGTACAGATATAATGGGAGCTTCATCGTCTTCGCCCTCTACTAGGTAGATACTCTTCATCATCGCTCGGATCATCATCATCACTATCCTCGTCTTCATCCATACTAGTAGTGAGTCTTTTACCCTTGTTCTGTTTCCCCCTCAGTGCTGGACCGCCACTCCCCGTCGCGCCCGTCCCCTCGCGTTCAATTTGAGCAGCAAGCGCCGCGAAAGCATTTGGCGGGGTTGAGTTGGGTGATGGCGGCGCAGTAGGATCATACCGACGCAGTCCGCGTGCGGTAGACGAGCGCTGTGGGCCCCCACCGGACCTCGAGCTTTCCGCAGACCCCGGACCAGCGACATGGCGCACCGGTGAGTTAGAACTAGTGAACGCCGCAGGGTGCAGTGAAGACTTTCCGAACTGTGGCTGTGCATTTGTCGCGGTATGCCGGTCGTGCTGTGAAGCTTGGAGCGCCGATCCTAGTGTAGCGGTGGCTGGAGCCGTTGCTGTTTGGTTCCCATTCCACGCGCGGAAGAGCTGTCGGTCGATGGGCGCAGGGGTCGGAAGCGCGCCTGTGACCGCGGCGTAGCTCCCAGCGTTCGCAGGAAGCGTTCCCACGGTGTGTGGGCGTATCGCGGCAGACTGGACTGCTGTTGTCACTGCCAGCTGCGGGTCGATGGGCAATGATGGGGCAGTGGATGTGCTAGCGCTCGGCCGCGCATCTTGTTCCTCGGTATTGTTTGACTGTTGTGCGGCAGCGCGTTCGGCCTCGAGGGCCATCTGCGCCAGGGCGCGTTTGCCAGGCTTTTTGTTGCGCTTACGCTCCCGCTTGTTGCCCTGAGGCATGTCGGGAACTACGACCCAGTAGTGACCCTTGCCAGGTTCTGTGATAGGACGCGCTTTTTTATCAAATTGATTGTTGAGTGATAAATTGTGTCGGACAGAGTTCTGGAGGACAATGTGAGATGGTCATACCGTACAATGAGCAATGGTAACTAAAATAAAACTTACTCGCCACGATTTCTTGTCCGAGTCTCGATAATACGAGAACCGCGCCTCCATAGCTGCATAAAGTTCGGACAGCGTAAGCTGCTGATGCGGAGACCCAAGTATCGCGCATTTAATGATCGTGGGTATTGGGTACGCGGGACGCTCTCCCGGCTCGCCGTCCACAAGTGAATTCAATCCAATATGCCCGCGCTGAGTGTTTACAGGACCTAAAATTGTGTGAGGACAGTGTGGCGAACGAGGTGTGGATGCATATATTACACACCCGTTTGTTTTGCAAGTGCTGCGAATTGAGCCTGGTGATGCGTACTGGGATAATACACCGAGTTGGGCCGTTTCTGCGAGTTGGGCATCTCCAATCCTGAGTCCTCGAGCTCACCCTGCTCATCAAAGGACCCATCATCTATGGGAGAGTCTTGGAGATCGTTGGGGTATGACGCGGGTGAGTAGTAGTTTCGTGGAGCATTTGTCAGTGACGGATCGATGGTGATGTCTTCTTCGTTTCCGTCTTCGTCATCGCGGTACGAACCAGATCCCGACGAGGCGTGTCGAGATGGTTCTGGCCCTTGCGAATGCTGCTCTTCCCAGCGCTGAATACGACCGGGATCCACAGGCGACGGCGTCGCCTCCTGATCCTGATCCCCCTCCCCTGCCACACCAGAGCCATACCCGCTCCCAGTGCTCCTAGACCTCCCACGATTCGATGTGGGTTGTTTTCCTCTGTCGGAGGCGAGATGGTGCTGGCGCGGCAGCCCATGCTGCCCCTCATACTCAGCTTGTTGGCGGTAATAATTGAATGTTGGGACGAGATTGGGCCGAGGGGCGGGTGAATCGCGGGTGGGACGAGAGTAGACCTCGCGGAACTGTTGGGGACGCGGAGGCGCAGGTGGTGCGGGGGGATGGGGAGGAGGCGGTAAATGATGATGGGCTGCGCGGTAGTCTGGGTGGTTATGCGAGGGAGGGATGTATGGATTGTGTGGTGGGGGATAATAATAAGCATCGGCGGGGTGTGGAGCTCGAATGTATGGGTCCCGGTCGTTGGAATGATTCACGGGAGGAGGGTTGCCTTGGGGGTAGGGATGGCGTGGTGGGGGATGTGAGTAGGACTGTGGCGTGTAATGCTCTGGTAGTGGGCCGGGGTATGGGCGTTGGGAGTCGGACCTGGGGTAGGGTGATGGCTGGCCGGGTCGTGAAGGAGGTCGCGACATTGTGAATGTCAGTCCTGGTTATACTGTGCGGGTCAAAGTAGACATGAGCATCGTGCGAGGCGCTATCGAATGGTCATAAAGCAATCAAGAGGCATCTCATGTCAACCGAAAGCGTGAACCCCACCGCATCCAAACGGAACACACGCGCCAGCACCTCAGCAAAGCCACAGACAAAAGACCGGCTTCGACACACAAGGCCCGACATTGTCCCTTATGCTAAACTAGACTTGACAGAGCGCGACAACAGACTCGAAGAGAGTATCACAGCATAGTGTACTCACGGGTCCAAGACCAGCGATTGCAATCTTGATGTCCACTAGTAGGTGGTGATGTGGTGTCTGGATGGGCTTGTGTACGTGCAGACGCGTCCACGAAAATTAGCGATGGCTGATCGCCAGCAAATCTCTGTTGGGAGCTGCAGCGCGATGTCGCAGTCGTAAGCGGCGACAAGCAAGATTGTGGTTGGGAGTGTAAGCGGGCAAAAATATGGAACAGGAGGGAGGAGGCAAGCTGTGGTATGGCCGTGTTGATTGTGAAATGTGGACAGAACGTGGTGGTTAGGTCCGAGCGGGGTCTGCCGAGCCCCTTCTTGTTTCACTGCCCAGATGCCTAGAATTCGTTGTTGTTGCTTTTCGTATATGTTTACTCATGAATTCACGGCATCTCTTGCTGTATGCGGCAATAAAATAGCTGAAACTCGTCGAAACAGCTTTGCAGGCTATTGTCGACCGTTTTGCTGCAGAAGCATGTTGGACAATATCAACTGGTGCGAAAAAAACATGATATTTGTTTGGATGGTGGACACTCACGGGCGACCAGATATGTGATGGATTTTCCTACGCCCCAATAACATGGACCTACACGCGCCTCCAAATTTGGCCACACGTTCGGCAGCGATCTAGCAACACGCCCACAGATTGGCTGCGGTCTGAAAACAACCGACCGCACTGGATGCGTTCTCAACGAAAGACTTTGAAAATGCGTCGGAGGACGAGCGTGGTGCAGCAAAGAGTCTCAGTCCCCACAGAGTCTCAGTCTCCAAGGATATCATCACGAGGAAAAATCAAAGCAGCCCTGCAGCAGAGATTCGGGCGAGTATCAGGGATCCTTCCTTTGCTTGCCACGGAAGACTCCGGCTTAGGTGGGCCTGTGACGAAGGCGCTTTTGTTCCTACCACCATCACCAAACTGCGCAACTCCCCTAAACACACCTATCGACCGGACCTAGTAGATAAAAACTAGTCAGCCATCCCACGGACTCGCCGAACGCCACGTCACCCCGAGATCGCCCAATGCGCACTCGCTCTGCCACCACCCAACCGAACGAAACAACGAGATGAACTACTGAAAAGGTAAATGGGCCGTCAATTAACAATACAGAACAAGCACGCAACTGGCTGGACACGAGAGGCTATGCGTGCGCTACAGACGAGATAACACCCTCCCACGGAATCTGAGGCTCTAACAACCAGCTTTCGTCAGCATCGGCTCCCGCCGCTCCACCGGTCCCACCAACAACTCGGCTTGCTACCACCACCAGCCCACAACTCATCCCGCCGCTGCCTACGACAGCCGGATCAATCCCACTGCAACTACCTCCCCTCGTCCCCCCCGACAATTTGTCCGGCGGCCACCACCGTAGCCCACGACCGCCACCCCATTGACGCTCAACGGCTCCACTTCCACGCCCGATGTCTTTGTCGCTTGCCATCGTCGCCATGGATCTTTTTATCTGCATTCTTTGTCTCCGCATCTGCCATGGCCCCATCCGCTCCGACCGCATCGGTTAAAAGTTTTGTAACTCGTAAAAACTAAGTCCGTCGTTCATCGCAATTGGATCTGTCATTTTTACTTCATTTTTTATTGCATATTTTAGATTTGATTTTTTCTACAGCGGTGAGCCAGATCTTCCATTTCACACAAAGGCTTGGTCCTTCAAGAAGGTAAGTCGTTCATTCATCGAAATTTATTGTGATAAATCTGACTTTTTTGTTTCTTTTTTATATCGTGTGGAGCCTCCATCGAATTTTAGATATATTTCTTAGCTGTACGGTGGACCGGAGAACACCTACCTCCACCCCCGTACTGCATTTTGTTCGCCACGGGTTTTGCAGGTAGGCATCGCTCACACCGTTTCACAAAATCTTACACCGCTCAATGCTCAGTTTCATTCCATAGGTATGTCTCCAGCGACGTCAGCCTCAGGGAGTCCCTCTGGGTCGGGGAATTAACCCATCTCTGGTGCGCAGCTTCCGGCGACGATACGAACCGTCTCTCTTCTTAAAGTAAGTGTTGTCTGTTTGAGTTGCGAAAAGAGAAGTTAATGATAGTTTTTTAAAGACGGTAGGCATTCCGCCACAGCCGTCCAAACCCCTTCTTCAGCGCGGAGGAGCTATTAAGGTAAGCATTACGGAACGACGAGCGCGCTGTTTTTTGACCTAATATGTGGATTTCAACATTCAGGTTGACATAAAAATGCTTCAGCTTGACAAACATCGACGGAAGGACATTGAAGAATGCTACGCTGCCAACTCAAACTTTCATCAACTGTTTTCCGAGGACCTGTCATCTCGACAGTCTGCGACAGACCTTCTAAAGGAGCAAGAGCTTGTGCTTCGTGACCTAGCAGATTTAGGAAACGGGTGGAATATAAGATGGAGTACTCACCGTGGCACGGGGGCTAAACGATTTGTTTGCATCCTGCTGCAATGGTAGGAAATGAAGTTTTTTTTCCGTACACAATAAATAATTCACTGGTTTCATCTTGCTTATTTACCTTCAAGTCAATGTGGGACCAGCACTGAAGCATTGAAAGAGAAATACAACAAGAAACGTGATGCATTAGATCTTGACACAAGTGAAAAAAGATGGAGATGAAAGGCACCATACAATTTTACAGGGTGCCTAGCTCATCTCGATGTGATGTACCGTGAATCGGATTACATGGTGCGACGACTGATTGGCATTCTGCAACACAATGACATGTGTCTTAAACAAGACATGCAACAGCCGCCTGCTGTACCACTTCACAAGCATGTATGGCAGGTCACATTGCAACAGCTACACGATGGCACAACATGAATGTCTTTGTTACCCAAATGCTACCCTAATATTTAAGTCTAAGATTTTGTTTCTGCAGTATAACAGCTATCCAGAACCGTAATCTCACACAGGCCAAATTATATCATGGCCAGGCTGCAGCCACTTTCAATCCTGAAACAGCTAGTGTCTGATATGATTTCCTCCAATCGGATTCCACATGACTCTATCGAAAGTTTTTTCAACTACACAGTATTCTTCCACTACAGGGCCCAAAATAATCAGGGTGAACATTTTTAGGTGTGCATACAGATGGCCAACATGGAAGAAGCCTTGTGGAAATACACACACAAAAATCAAGTCATTCTTGATGGAATGTTTGGTGTGTGTGATCATTGCATCCTTCTTTTCATTGCACTAGGGGTTGATGAGAAAAGAAAAGGCATCCCACTTGCATTTTTTTTTCTCAGCACCTACTGGCGACCAAGTGACACAGGCTGGTTATAATACCACACTTCTGCACAAACCCTTGAAGGAGTGGCAAGAGTCTCTTGGTGTTCAGAATGGGGAAAATTTCACCCCTCTTGTGGCCATGACAGACATGGATACAAAAGAAAGAGGGGCTTTGACCCTTGTGTGGCCAGAGATTTGGTTGATCCTGTGCAAATTACATTCATCAATGTTGGACAAACTGGTGTAAAAAAGTGCTATGCATGCAACAAATGGAAAATTTCCCTAAGTGGCAAGTTCAATAAGGCTCTCAGGTTGCACAGGTTTTACCCACAGGTACCTGTACCTGTCGGTAATTTAGGCACAGGGTACAGGTACCCAGCACTTAAAATAGGTGCAGGATTGGTCTATTTAGGTAAATATACAATATCTGTTCACACAACACAACATGCCAAAAGAAACACAAAATAAAAAATAACCTGCAGGCCATACAGGTACAGGTACCTGGCACCTATTTAAGCACCGGGTTATGATCTCACCCACAGGTTCTGTTAGGAACGCATGCCAGATTCGACGTCGGACTGTTAGGGTTCACCAGGTTTGACGTCGGGGTCGGATTTGGTCGGAGCTCTCCTTGACCGAGGTTGGTAGTCACAATATTCAGAAATGCACGGAAATACTGGATGACTCGGAAGTCGGAGATCTGAAGACTGATCTACACAGGCATTGGCTTCAACTTATGGGTTGCGCCCTCTTGGATTTCTAGTGCCCTGGTATTTTGGACTGAAGACCAGAGTGTTATTGGGTTTCCGATTGATCAGGTCTATTTGGAAGGTCAGTGCCAATGATGCGTTGAGACTTGTCGGAGATGAGCGGGGGCTTCGGGTATTCGGAAATGGAATAGTTAATGCGGGAAGGTAGGGGCAACGATAAATCAATATCACGTAAAGACTAGCTTTTCTGGAAGGCGAGTGTAATCAAGGAGGGTTTGGGATGTCGGATGAGGTAGGGTCGGAATGATCGGAATGATCGGAGTGGTCGGAATAATTGGAATAGTCAGAATAATTGGAATACCAAACAAGGTTTGAAGGCCTTATTTCAGGTAGAAGTTTGGAGCGACAAAGTGTAATAAGGGTATAAGATATGCGATATAAGAGATAGAAGGTGATACGAGAGATAGTGATACAAAAGGTAGTGAAGCAATATGATTTACAAGCTAAAGAAGCTTTGATGAAGAGAAAATGTATTTAAGGCATGCGGGATTCTGAAACTGGAAACAGAAGGTAAGGGTGCGTGATATGGAGTTCCGAGATTGGAGCGAATACGGGAATCAAGATAAGACGTATGGTGATAATATCAAGATAGAGCCATGAATAAGAATAATAATGGGGACATGTCGGAAATAAGCGGAAAAGGGCTTATTGGAATACATAAAACATCAGAATAACACGAGTCGGATCTGGGATCTAACAGTATCTCCCTTTTACGGCTGAGCCCTCAAGGCTGATTACGCTATTGAATACCGTGGGAAGTTTTGGGTGTCGGTTATCCATAAAGGCTGAGATCTTGGATCGGACATATATATAGGAGAAAATGCTTTGTGAAAACGCAAATCACTTTTGATCCCCTACCACCACCACCCAAGCCAAAATGCCATCGCGTTCCAAGTCGTTGTTGCCCACCCGCTCCGTCATCGAAGTCAGCTCCGGCGAAGATCTCGCTGCCGAAGTGAGGGAGTACGAGTGGAGGAGGGCGGAGTTGGAGGCCAAAATGTGGAAAAGGGTGAAGGCGAAGCAGGAGAAGCAGGAGAGGGAGGCGGCGGAACAGCGTGAGTGGGAGTGGAAGGAGAAGGAGGAATGGGAGCGGAAGGAGCAGGAAGAAAGGGATCGGAAGGCGAAGGAGAAGGAGGAGGCAGATCGGAGGAAGCGGAAGGAGGAGGCGGATCGGTGGAAAGCTGAGTCAATGTGGGTGGTGCGGGAGGAGGCCCGACTCAAAATGTTTTCGGTAAGTTGGGTTTTTTCTATGTGCTGATTGATGGATTGACAGAAAATCGGATTAGCCGGAGAAGGTTGACCAAGAACGGAAGGTCGACCGGAATCCGAAAGGTGGCTCGGAATTCATCGGAGGCCGCAAACGGCATCTTGAGGACGTGTGGTCGGAGGCCGACGACTTCGACAATAGGTGCATGCTCTGTCGGATGCGGGGGTTGGAGTGCGTCAACGAGGAGCGGAGAACCAGAAAGTCACGGAAGCAGGCCTGCATTCGGTGTCAGAACGACCGGAAGAAGTGTACAAGGCCAGGTGATGCGGATTTCACGGTGGAGATGGCAGGGAAGTCGTCGTTACTGGCATCCAGGTGGGTTCAGGCAGAGAACACGGAGGCCAGACCAGGACCGGTGACAAAAAGGTGTCAGGTGGAAGCGGTCGCGGATCGGGACGGGGTGGCATCATCAGGGAAAGGTAAAGGAAAGGAGCGGACGACGGAGGACGACACAGAGGACGAGGTGGAGGATGTGGAGGAAGAGGCGGAGGATGTGGGGCTTGCAGCGGAGGTCCGCGGGCTCCAAAAGATGATCCATTCCCTCACGAAGTGGCTCCGCTACAACGTGGAGGGGATGGCGAGCTTCAACGAATCGTTGAAGAAGTCCCACAGGATTGCGGAAATTGAGTTCAAATTCCGGAAGAAGCGGTGGGAGACATACCACAGGGCGTCGGTACTGCAACCGGAGTTAGCCTCGGAAGCTGGGTCGGAGGATGAGGACAGAAACGTCGGGCTGCAACCGGAATCAGAGAAGGCGGCAGACAAGGGGAAAGGCGAAGGAGGCAGATGATGTCAGGATGGACATCGATGTCATCCCAGAGATACCGGAAAAGGAGGTTCCGGAGGAGGCGGAAATCGGCCAGGAATCGGAGGTGGGAATTGGCCAGGAGGTGGTGAATCTGGGCGATGCAGATTTGGAGAAACAAGTGGAGGAGGAATTGGGGGAAACAGCAGGGCTTGACCCAGAGGTCAATGGGCCGGAAGAGGAAACGATGCAGTGAATAGGAGTCGGAAGGGGAAAAGTAATATAAATAAATCAGAGGAATTTTGGTGAAGTAATGTAGAAGGGTTTAGACAATGAAGTTATTTCTTATTGGTTTAAGATCAGAAAAAATGAAACGATCAGAAAAAATGAAACGATCAGAAAAAATGAAAGCTCAGAACAACGGAAATGATTAGATCAATGAAAATGATCAGAAAAACGGAAAAATCGGAAAGATGAGAAACAGTGAATCAAGAATGTTTGAGGTTCAAGGGTGTCAGAGAACCGGGGAAGTCGGAACTGGATGAATGTCGGGATCAACTCGGGATCGGGATTGGACGTGTAAGAATCATGAAGAAGTTGAGAGGGTCAGGATATCAGGATGTGAACGGTCATAGATGTCGAAGGAGTTCTGGAATTGCGGGATGTAAATAGTGACTTAGGAGGAACAAAAAATTGAAGTGTTGGGTTGGAAGTTGTCGGAAAAGATCGGAGTTGGCGTAGGGGATTGCAATGGGTAAATTGTCAACATAGTGGCTACTCCCCCTTTAAGGTAGACGTCCCATTGTCTACCTCAAGCGTTGGAAGGTTGGTAAGGAGTTGGAGTGTCAGAGGTCCGAAGGATTCATCGGAAACGTATTGGCTTTTCTAAGGAGATGAATGGTGTCTTCTCAGAAAATTTCTCGATAGTGGTCTTGATGTTGTCTGGTTGTAATTGTTGTAATCACGGATTTCCTGAAAAATTCAGAGAATATCGGAAGTTTGGACTTGAAGGAGAACAAGAGGAGTAAATCGGAAGTTTGGATATTTGGAGTGTTTGCAGGGGAAACAGAGTAAGGAAAACATGTAGGGAAGAAAAGGGTGTCGGAGAGATAGGAATTGAAATGTTCTGGTGGAGTTGTGGGTTGTTTTCAGAGACATTTTTAAGGTACTTGATATTCGGCCTGGAATATTGTCCTAGTGGTTGAAGGGTCGGAATTGGAAACGTGAGTCGGAGGATGTATGGATGGTGCATTCATGGATATGAGGGGTTGAACAGCACCTTTTGAAGGAGATCATTATTGTTTCTGAAGGCGGTTTGTCGGTTATTGTCCCATAACACAGAAATTGGTGTTGATGACTAGACTTAGAGTTGGAGTAACTGCGTTGTACCTTGAATAGTCGGATTCGGAAGTCTGGTATTCGGAGGTCGTAAGACTAAATCTTGGACGTGGAAGGATGTCTTTGAGGAAGATTCGGTGTTCAGGTTTGGAGATCGTCCTGGAGTGTTCTTGAGGAAGTACTGACGTACTGTGCAGAATGTATCAGATGAAATCCTATAGCTAGAGTCTCGTTAATGTTCTCGAGGTGGTTCTGGCAGAACTAGATGTAAGGAAAATAATTTTTCCAAAGTGAGATTCTCTCCCCCCGATAGGTGTGATCTTGTTGGAGTATGTAGTGGGATATTGATGATCGCTTGTCGGGAATTGGAAGAATTGATGTAATGGATTTTCCTATCGGAAATGCACCGAAGTTTCCACATCGTTGTTGCGAGTTGAGGTTTCAACAAGCATTGATGTTGGACGTTTATGGCGGGTCGGGGGATGTTGCAGCGAAGTCGGATTTCGGAGATTCGGAAAAACGCAGATTGCAGGTTTCCTGAAGACATGTCATAGAATTGAATCTTCTTGTTGAGGAGTGCGGAACTAGGTACTACCCAATACCCTGTCAATCAACGGATTGTAGTGGGTGGGTTAGTGGCGTTCCCAGCACATTGGAACAATTAGAAACAAGTGTCGTTATACGTAATGTAATAGTGACCAGATTTTTCGCTTGACGGGAGGACGTGACTGGCGTGGATCACCTACTGGGTGTTGCAACATAATGTCGTTGGTGACGGAAAGGACAGAGACCGGCAGAAAGCGGGAATCCAAAAGGATGGTGTTTAAACCTAATGACTGGTCGAAACTGTTCAGAAGGGTGATATTCAGAGTTTAGGTGGAATTGTTGGAAGTACGAAGGGTGTTTTCGGAAAGCATCTGTGATGTTCTTGGTAAGGCACAATGAGATGTGAACACGGATTCGTGCTTGAGAGTCTTTGAGCTGTCAGTTTTGGAGATTCGGAAGGTCCTCTAAAGGGACTGTGATGTCGCAATCACTTATTGTGACAGTTGTGGTCTGGGATTTTACTTTCCTGGCAAAGGATGATGACCTCAGGCATTCTTTCACCTTATGACCAGGTTTTCCACAGTAGAGGCATAACTTTTGATCGATGCATCTTCTCTCCTGTAGTACTAACTTGCCGTCTTGTCCAAGGATGTTGGAAAGTTTCGGTGTTGGCAAAGTCGGGGTTTGGTTGGAAATTGCTGCCGTGTATTGTGAGTCATTATCACAAGGATGGTTGGAAGTTGCATTGTTGATGCCACTTGGAATTGGGTCGGATTTGAAGTCTTCATTTGTGAGGCACTTGTTGGAAAGACTGGGGTACTCGTGAACGTTTGATGGGTTGATGACATTTTTGGTAGATCTGTCGGTGTTGTCCAAATTGAGTGTTTGAATTCGGGTGTTGGAAGACATTATAGAAATCAAGAGTGTTAGCTTGTAAATACTGTTAGGAACGTGTGCCAGATTCGACGTCGGACTGTTAGGGTTTGCCAGGTTTGATGTCGGGGTCGGATTTGGTCGGAGCTCTCCTTGACCGAGGTTGGTAGTTGCAATATTTGGAAATGCACAGAAATACTGGATGACTCGGAAGTCGGAGATCTGAAGACTGATCTACACGGGCATTGGCTTCAACTTATGGGTTGCCCCCTCTTGGATTTCTAGTGCCCTGGTATTTCGGACTGAAGACCAAAGTGTTATTGGGTTTCCGATTGATCGGGTCTATTTGGAAGGTCAGTGCCAAGGGCGTTGAGACTTATCGGAGATGAGCGGGGGCTTCGGGTATTCGGAAATGGAATAGTTAATGTGGGAAGGTGGGGGTAACGATAAATCAATATTGAGTAAAGACTAGCTTTTCTGGAAGGCAAGTGTAATCAAGGAGGGTTTGGGATGTCAGATGAGGTAGGGTCGGAATGATCGGAATGATCGGAGTGGTCAGAATAATCGGAATAGTCAGAATAATTGGAATACCAAACAAGGTTTGAAGGCCTTATTGCAGGTAGAATTTGGAGCGACGAAGTGTAATAAGGGTATAAGATATGCGATATAAGAGATAGAAGGTGATATGAGAGATAGTGATACGAAAGGTAGTGAAGCAATATGATTTACAAGCTAAAGAAGCTTTGATGAAGAGAAAATGTATTTAAGACATGCGGGATTCTGAAATTGGAAACAGAAGGTAAGGGTGCGTGATACGGAGTTCCGAGATCAGAGCGAATATGGGAATCAAGATAAGATGTACGGGGATAATATCAAGATAGAGCCATGAATAAGAATAATAATGGGGACATGTCGGAAATAAGCGGAAAAGGGCTTATTGGAATACGTAAAACATCGGAATAACACAAGTCGGATCTGGGATCTAACAGGTTCCCACAACCTGCAGGTACAGGTACCCATACCCATGGGTTTAACCTGTTGAAGGCCTTAAAGTGCAAGAGAGGCTTTGAGAATTAGAGAGTCAGTGAGTGATTTATACTTTCTGTACAGACCAAATTCTTATTTGGACTACAGACTCTTGGACACTGTTGAATATGGGACTGATACTTTAAATTCTCTCAAAGCACAGGCAGAGATGACTCTCACAGCAAATGCAGGACTTAGCTATCTTAAATATCTTACAGACATGCCAGTTGAAGGTGTTATACCCACAACTAATCATTTAGAAGTTGCTTAAGCAGACGTACATTCCTCAATGGCAGTGTGGGGGAAAGCAGCTTTGGCTTGATCTATTGATCTTTCTGATTATCATGCATATTCCACCTAGTGTGTTCAAACTTCAAACACAGTGGGAGAGCTGCTACACCTGGCTTTCCAATTGTTTCTGAGTTCAGGCAGGAGGTGTGGACCTTGTTGCTGCATGCCATACTGCATTGTCGCTTCCTCCTCAACCAACAATCCCAGTCACATGGTGGGCATCAGAAAGTGAGAAAGACCATGTTGCTGATGCCACATATATTGTCAATCATTCACAAATAGGTCATGTCTGGTGGGTTGATCCATTCACCCTGGACAGTACCTGTGTGAGTAGTCTTGCAGATACCTAAGCTCAGGGACATCAGCATTATAGCTTGCGGCTCAATGTATATGGATGGGCTTGCTGCTCATGCCCAAGCTTCAACCAAAACCACAGGGCATGCAAACACCTTTGGGCAATGTAGATTAGCCTCCCCAAGCTAGTCACAGCCAAGAAAATACCCCCACCCTCCTACAAATTCTGATTCCCTTCCATGGAAGCAGAAGCATGCGAAATATACATGGCATGCTTCAGCACCCCAGAATCTCAAACTGTCTCCTCAGCTGCCACTATCTGGATCACCTCCCCCAATGCTGACCATAGGGGCTCTGGAGGCTCTGGATGCTGTGGTGGATCAAACAAAAACATGGCTGTTTGTCACAGCAGAGGAGGTGGATGATGTGCAGCAGCAGGAGGCATTAGATTCAGAATCTAATTCCAATGTGGAGGACATCAGCACATTTGTGTAAGGGGAACCCCTCATACTGCTCCTTTGTATTCTCTTTCTCCTATTCTCCTCTCTTATTCATGTTCACCCCTTCTATCCCCATCTCCCTTTTATCTCTCTTTTCTCCCTGTTGTTTCTATCTAATATTCCCCTTTCCTTCCCCCCCTCCTCCTTCCTACTCACTTCTACAACTGGCGCTTCTATTCACGATTTAAGTGCCTGGTGACGTCTGGAAGTTGGAACCTACCTGGGCTACATCATAGGTCACGTGACTTCCGTTTTAAGCGCCCAGAACGTTCAGTCAGTTCGGAGACTTTCCTTAATTAGTAGTCACCTCAGCAGTGGGAGTCCTTAGGCTTTTCTCTTTGGATTCCCATCTGCCAGGTATGTATCCTTGCCTGTAGCCTTCCTTGAACTTATATACTTTGGATTCCCATCTGCCAGGCTCTAGTGTGATATTCCACTAGCCCCAGAGGTTGCCCTTATAATTTGAACCTATTGCCAAGCTAAATCACAAGGGAATTATGCACCAACTGCAGACTAAACTCACAAATATGATGCAAACCCTGCTCCTGAAACTTCATGGTGTCTCCTCTACCTTGGATGATAGCATGGTTCAAGCCATCAACATGGCATCCTTTTCAGATCTTCGTGAACTTCAAGAAGTGTGGGAAGATTTACAGGCAAGTAGGTCATCTCACCAGTAATGATTTCACTTTGAGTTTGCATGCCTCTTCACATAATCTATGTGCTCAGCAGATTAATACCACCAGAACTACATCCACTAATGTTATTTTACAGGCATTTGGGCATCATGCTGAAGTTCAAACTGAGATGTCACATATGAAGTGTTTGCATTCGCCATCCCCAGAATGCAGGCAGCATCGTAAAGTCTCACAAGCAGAATATTGAAAGCTATGTATTTCTATGTCTCCTGATTTATCTTGTAATTGTACAATTGTAAGAATGCATATTCTTATATACATATATAGTAGCATATATGCTACTATCCTAGGTAGATAAGTCACCAGAGTGACTTATGGGTTGTATTATATAAGCCACCCACTAAGGGTGCCTGTAGATAGTGGACAACTATACAGTTGTCCACAGGTAATTAGATAAGCAAGCATAACTTTACTTGTAACCACACTAGTCGCAGACACCAATAAATATTGGCACAGTCTGTTTTCGTGTGACGCAATAAGTTTCTTACACATTTTTGACTGCCAAAACCATTGGCAGCACTGCAATAAAAAAAAAAGATCAAACCAATCTTTTTACCCCAACTGACGAGTTGAACACTCGCCAGAATTCTTGGAAACAGTTAACAGACGTTTACTGTTTATTCTTCTAAATCAATAGAAGAACGCCACAGTGTGGCTGATAGATCATAGATCTATGATTTCAATAAGAACTCGAAGGCAAACATCTAGATCCGGAGAGGATCAAGATACATCTGGAGCCACAGCCAAGGGCCCAGACAGGAGAGGTGAGCCTGCCCACAACGTGGACAGGCAAATGGGAACGACAATGAGGATAGCTAGTCCTTGTATCACTACAACGCCTGTAGCTTCCGACTCTAGGAGTCGAAAACAAGTATTGGCGGATCTAAGAAGATCCACACCAGAGGAATCAGAAACAGACAATATATTGTCCATTAAGAGAAGTAAAAGAACTTCGACTAGGTTGAAGTTACAATTGTCTCTTGACTTATCGAGAGAGCCGCTGACTAGTTACATGGACAATTCGCTGGGGGTGCGAATGTCACAGCTCCCACATGTCCAAGAACATTGCAGATCACGAAGTTCACCATCCCAAACAGGGACAATAGAGCAAGAGTCCGCGTGCCGGGATGAAGAAACCTGGTGATACGAACATACACATTGCCCAGATGGTTACAGCTCTCTTTGAGAGCCATAAACATGTACACACTACGCGTGAAGTGAGCCAGTGAGCAGCTGAGGCAGCTCATGCAGTGGATGACGCCGCGAACCAACTCCAAACACTAGGAGATGGTATGGAACTGTTAATACAGTCCCTGGAGGAGGAAATACAAGGACCTTTGCGAGGAAAGGCCCCCGAGCATGGCAACAATCCCAATAGGGATCGTGAAGTTGACCCCAAAGCAGAGAAGGCTCACAGGAAGTGAGACAAACAGAGGATGCCACCTCCGTCTGGTCCGAGCACTAGAAGTGGTCCTCGAGAACCTAGTCCCACAATAGAACAAGACAGTGTCAGTATGCGCTGGCATACTGAGGAGGAGATGGATTGCGAGCTAGAGGCTTGCAATAGAGAAAATATCTGCAAAGGAATTCACAGATCAAAAAAAACTTATGATGAGCAAGAAGTGCTCAAAGCAGTGACCCAACAGTCACTGCGGGAGATGATGAAGTCTGACGCTGATAGTGTCAGTACCATGACTAGCACTCACATTAGTCTTGAACGTGAGTTCGATCACTGGGATAGGATTGAACATAAGGCAGCACGATGGAAGCACCGTGCACTAGAACTCCGTGCTAACCACGTGGATAAACTAGTCGAAGAGGCATGTATTGCTGGGATCAGAGGCAAGGCCTTTGATAAACTGATTGAGTCAGCAAGAGTGGCTTGATCCATCCTCAATAGCAGTTATAGACTGAGGGATGCATTTTTAATGGCTGACAAATGTCGACCGTTGTATCAGATTGACGAAGACATCATCAATCCACCAGTGCAGCAGGACATGAATACTCACATCCCCCAGCCGCACAAGCAGATACAAGCAATACCGCGTGCGGTAGCACTAGCGGTCACAGATCCTGAATGGAGGATCCAGGAGGTAGGAGAAAATCAACCTACGTATGTAGATGGAGTTGCAAAGATGGTGCGAACTGCCCTTGAGAAACACAAGGGCAGCAAGCCAGACAAATCCGTGCTTGCCAAAGCCAGAGTAAAACTACCTCACCCAGCAGAATATGCTGGTGGGAAAGCAGATCTCGAAGAATTCGAGAACTTTATCTCAGGGATCCTGAGATGGCTAGGCATGAATAGTCTATTGGGACCATCCAGCACGGAACTCCAATTAAACTATTTAGGCACTCGCCTCAAGGGCGAGGCATTGGAGTGGTACGCTCGAAATATCAAGTGTCATGATCGAGTCGTAATTGACTGGACCCTGGAAAGTGCAATCACTGGGTTACAACAGTGGTTCCTTCATGTACTCATGCACAGGCATGCGTTGAATAAGTTCGACACAATTGTGCAAGGGACCAGAACCGTTCAGGAATTACTGAACAATATTATGAAGTATGCAGCACAGATGATACATCCGCCAGATGAGTATATGATCTGCAAATGGTTCATAGCAGCGCTTCGAGAAGTGCTGCGTCATGAAGTCTTAAAATTAGGCTACACGACAGAATTCAGTTCAATAACTGAGTTATATGAAGCCCCAAAGGCTGTAGAGGATGCATCTCGATATGACATCGGGTCGCGTAAGATGGAGCCTAGTGGCGCTCACGTGCCACAGGCAAAGCCAACTTTGACAACTAGTCAAAATCAATCTCCCAATACAGGAAGCTGTTCTATCGCAAAGCAGACAATATATCATCCACCGAACGCTTGACCTCAAGCGGAAACGAGGCTGAGTGTACCCCAAACAGGGGTACAGGCTATGCAGAGAGCTGGAGCTGGAGCTCCTGTCGCTTCTTGTCCTTCACAAAAACCTTCTGGAGGTTCAGGGGGTCAAGGACATAGCACAGAGATGATGTGCTATGAGTGTGGACAGGTCAGGCATATCAAGCCGAATTGCCCACAGTGGAAGAATAAACCATGCATAGCAGGTGCATGGCTGGAAGAAGTGGTTGAGCACTCAGGGAGTGCTCAAGCAGGGGAGGAGGAGCCACAGAGTGGCAAACTAGATGAGCAAATGGATGTCCAGGACAACCATGAGAACAAAATCGGCGAACTAGTCACTGATTACCAGTCGGAGCTCACGCCTTATCAATGGGATGACAACGACAATACGAGAACGCAAAGCTCGTATCGAGCGGACGGAGTATGTCCACTAGGAGGATCGTATGAAGAAAGGCGGCGCAGACACCAACTACCACAATCAGTGGTGGTTTAAGTCAAAACAAGGACTTCTGCATCCACGCAGGAGTCGTAGACAGGACCATTGAGCCTATCTATGATCATCGGTTCAGACCGCAGGATAAGATGTGCCCCAAACAGGCACGTATAGACAACCAAACAATCTCCAGGTATTGGGAGATTGGTGGAGTCAGAGCCCACTGTCTACTAGACAGCGGGTGTGAGGGAGTTATGCTCTCTCCAGATTTCATACATGCTGTAGGCATTAAGACATGAACTCGAACATCCAATTGGTCTACAGCTAGCATGTGTCAGCAGTAAGTCAACCATCAACTACGTAACACACACCAACATCCACTTTGGTGAGCATAATATTGAGGAATACTTTGATATAGCGAACGTAGACTATTACAATGCAATACTAGGAACACCATTCCTACGTAAATTAGGGATATCCCTCGACTTTAGAGATGAGGGATGCATCCGTATGGGAAAGGAAGTAATTCCAAACCACGCAAATGCTTGGGAAGAGCAGCTGGACTATAAAAACCCAGCTGAATGCAAGACTTGAATTGCGAGTCTTAAGCCCAAACTGGTGAGCCACAAACCGTGACTCGCGAATGGCTCTTTGTTGCACATAGAGCCATCGACAAGCTCGCCAGATGGGATGCGAGACAAGGGAAAATGGAAAGAAAACCAAAGAAACATTGACGTTGGTCTACTCAACCAATGTACCAACAGGATTACCGAAGGATGTACTGGCACCAAGCAACCGTTATTGACGGCAGATGACTTTCCCAAACTAAGGGAAAGATGGGAGCTAGAGTACGCAGACCTCTTTGGGGGTGTGCCAATAGAACTTCCTCCTTGGAGGGAGATCAACCACAAAATTAAGTTCGTAGATGAAACCAAACAGTTTCATTATCAGTTACCGAAGTGTCCAGAAGCACTTCAAAATGAACTGATCGACAAAGTCGACCGGTATACCACTGCTGGTTGGTGGGTATCAGCGTCTGTATGTTCTGCAGCCCCAGCACTATGCATTCCGAAGAAAAACAGAAAGCTCAGAACAGCAATAGACCTACGTCTACACAATGACAACACAGTGAAGGACATTACGCCCTTCCCAGACCAGGATACGATCCGGCATGACGTAGCTCGTGCCATGTATCGATCCAAGCTTGACATGTCCAACGTGTACAAACAAATATGCGTAGTCGAGGAGGATGTCGACAAGACAGCTTTCACGACCATATTCGGTACATTCAAAAGCCGGGTTATGCAGATTGGCGACTGTAATGTGCCGTCTACATTTCAACGTCTCATGACGTTGATTTTTTGTAACCAAATTGGTTGACCAGTCCACATATACTTGGACAATATATTCATTTATTCAAGCTCTATAGAAGAGCCCAAAAAACACCTTCGAAAGGTGTTTGATATTTTACGCAAGGCACATTTGTTCCTCAGCAGAAATCGATCCAAGATTGATTTGTATTCGCCTCGCATGGAATGCCTTGGTCACATAATAGATGACAAGGGCATACATGCCGATGCAGATAAAATGGAGAGGGTTTGAGGTTGGAGAAGACCTCGAACATTTAACAATGTCCAATGATTTCTGGGACTTGTGCAGTATCTGGCACCATATATGCCAGATTTGACGGTGTATACAACTCCCTTATCAGGAAGTGCGGGGAACAATAGAGTGTTTCAATGGATGCCCTTGATGGATAAGTGTTTTGAATCCATCAAAGCACTAGCATGTAAGGCTCCAATTTTGAAGCCTATAAATCACGCTAGTACAGAACCCATTTGGGTTGTGACCGATGGTTCCAAGTCTGGAGTCAGATCAGTTTATGGACAAGGTCCGGACTGGATGACTTGTTGTCCAGCAGGATTTCTCTCAAAGAAATTCAGTCCCACACAACAGCATTACAAAATGCATGAGCATGAGATGATTGCTATCCTTGAAGCACTTATGAAGTGGGAGGATAAGCTGCTAGGTTGCCAGTTCACACTGGTGACAGATAACAAATGTCTCGAATACTTTGAGACACAACAGCATCTGTCAGACAGACAGGTGCGCCGGTGGGAATTTCTCTCCAGATTCAACTATACCACGGTACATGTACTGGGGGTGGAGAACAAGGTAGCCGACTGTCTGTCGTGCTACTACGAGAACCACAAGCAGGGTGAAAGTTATCCAGCAGAAGAATATGTTGACGTGGATGCGTGGCTAGACCCAGAAGGAGAATTTCTCCCAACGGATAGATTCGTAGAAATACAAATGGCTGCAGCGCGACGGTCGCAACGATTACAAGATGCGACAGAGCAGCATGTCATAGATGTGCAGCAGATGAAACAAGCAGGGGAAGAACCTTCCACACACATGGAAGGTAATGAGAAGGACAATGTACTAGTTACAGCATCAGGTGCAGACTCAGAGAGTCTACGTTCACACGTAGAACGTGAGTTTGACCTAAAACAAGCCGTAGCCAATGGCTATGGAACAGATCCAATACTCAAGAAAGTATTGGCAAATCCTGAGGCTCACCCTTGATTTGGGGTGAGAAACAGACTGGTTTGGACAAAGAACCAGTTCAATAAAGACGTAGTGTGTCTCCCCTGGGAAGTTTTTTCCAAGGGGAGGAGAATGGTCGAGATAATTATCGATCATGCACATAGAGTAGTTGGCCACTTTGGGCAATTCAAAACTGACAAGTACATCAGGCAATCATACTGGTGGTCAGGAATGGCAGCCGACATAGAGTCATTCTGTGGATCCTGTGCAGCCTGTCAGGCTGCAAAGAAGGACAATAGACAACCAGCAGGGTTATTGCATACCCTGCCGATACCTGATAGACCATGGCAGTCTATCAGAATGGACTTTGTTGGTCCATTGCCAGAATTGAAGGGTCACGACTATTTACTAGTCATGATTGACAGACTCACGTCTATGGTGCATTTAGTGCCAACTACGACGAGAGTGACTGCGCGACAAGTCACGTGGTTATACCTCAAAGAGATAGTATGCTTGCATGGAGTACCCAAGTCAATCATATCAGATCGTGACTCCAAATTCACCTCTATATTCTGGAGGGAATTGCAGTATATAATGGGCATGAAGCTGCTCATGTCCACAGCATTCCACCTGCAGACGGATGGAGCGACAGAATGAGCAAATCGTTCTGTAGGGCAAATACTCCACACAGTAGTGCAGAGTGATCAGAAGGATTGGGCCGAGAAATGCCCAATGGTAGAGTTTGCACTGACCAGCTCAGTCAGTGCGACCACAGGATACGCACCGTTCGAATTGAACAGTGGATACTTGCCCCATATCAGGCAGGTACTATCAGTGGATACTACATTCAGAGGAGTACGGCAGTTTGCACAACAAGTGTTGTGGAACCTGATTGATGCTCACGATGCAATCATCGCAAGCTGAGTACAGAAAACAGATACTGCTAATATCAGATGCCGTCAAGGAACGATGTATGAAGTTGGACAGCTAGTATATCTGTCTACAAAGAACCTGTCCTTACCTAAAGGATGGGCAAAGAAGTTAGTGCCCAATTATATTGGGCCATATCCAGGTATAGAAGTGGATAATTCCATTTCTACTGTGAAACTTGAGTTACCTCCAGAGCTCACGGCTAGGAGGATACTACCAAAGTTTCATGCGAGTCTAATCAGACCACATATACCCAATGACGACGAACAATTTCCTCGTCATGACATAGATTATATGTACAACTTTGGGAAAGAGGATGAACCATAATGGTTCATAGATGAGATTCTGGCTCATCGCTGGACTGGTAACTCCAATCTGGAGTTACAAGTAAGGTGGACATTAGGAGATGTCACCTGGGAACCACTCTCTGCATGCAGAGAGTTAGAAGCACTAGATGCTTATCTAGAGCTAAGGGGAGTTAGGAAGCCGCAAGAGCTTCCTAATCGTGCCTCATAGGCACGAGAATGATGACGGTTGAGTCCTTAATAAAAGGACTCAACACAAACACAGTTCGTGTCGGCAATTCGTGCAACATGATGTTATGGGTGTGTGTGCTTTGAATTTAAGCGACAATTTTATCGCCGCTTAAAGGCTCTTTGCCATCCACTCCCACACTCACACCAGTGCAAGTGTATCAGTGAGACTACCCATGAACGCTGAAGCGTCCCATATACCTCACTCAGCAGAGGCACTCCCTAGTGCCTCTGAGCAATTCGCTATGCTCCAAAAGGAGCAAAGCTGGATGGTGCATGGTGTCAAGGACGCCATCACAATCGTCCATTGCGACTCCTGCCAGGAGTGCAATGCATACACCCAGGACTTGCTGCAAGCCACAAAACTGCGGCTTATCAACCCTCGAATGCGCAACATTGAACGCGCATTAAAAGTGGCCTTGCCACCATTACTTGCCAAAATGGTGCGTCCTTTTATTAAGGACGTGGTAGCCTCCTACAAGGAGGATGTACATGAGCTCAAGTCAGAGCTCAACACGCTTCGCACTGCTCTCGATAAGGGGAGGCAGATTAATCGCAAAATGGTAGATAAAATATCCACCATGAAGTCAATGCCATCAGCACCAACTATAATCAATCTGACATTGCTGCCAGATTTGATGACGGACTCAGTGAGTCCATCTACGCCAACTACCGGTGCTTCACCGGTAGGACCCAGTCGATCCGGTCGCAAGACCACATCTAAACAGAGAACACTGGCGGTGCCCTACCCGGCGTTGCTGCACACTCGTATTGCTCCCACCATCGGCAACCCGCCTGCAACGCAGATGGGATTCTTACCCTGCCCTTTGGGAAAAGCACCGCATCCCATGGCAGTGCAAACAAGTTGTTGACCCACAGAGTGGTTTGACACCTGCCAGCTCAACAATCCAAAATTCATTGAGCAGCTTACACTTGTGTGCACGACATTTGCCTTGTTGCGCAGCATGCCATCATCAAGCATGCTGACCGCTGACAAGCATGATACTCAACAGTGCCTACTACACTACAAAAGACGCTCACTGCACAGGCGCCTATCTTCATCAGCTTTTGCCAGACCATCATCTGCTGTGCTACCTCCAGTCCGCCAGACACACCATCTCCACACTCATTCTATTTTTCATCAATTCTATTTTCAATATGCCATCCAGCATTGCTGCCACCACATCCCATGATTCATTTCAGATGACTGCCAAGCCAGACATACACGTTGGACCACGCATTGAACTTCCTAGTCGACATTCTCCCCTTGATGTTCATTTATCCAATCCTCCTCCACGTGTCACACATCATTGGTATTATCCTCTATATGTCAAATCTCCTGAAGGCCCATACCAAACATTCCCCTCCTATCCTCCTTATCGCGTTCACGATTGTATTTGGGTATTCGACCCTGTCTTCCATGCTCCCTTCCATGTCATCAGCTTCGACCCAAACTACAAACCAGTGAATGGTTGGCATCGTATCATACTCAGGAACTACAGGGATATCAAAGAGTTTGGTCCAGGAACAGAGATTTGCTACGGTTATGTGCCTAAGGACTTCATCAAGCAGGACTCATCTTCGTTCCCTCTCTGGAGGAAATTTGTATCCAAGTGTCGTGATTGGTTCACATGTTTCTGAGTTGTCATCAGGTCACATGACTCACTTACTCATCTTCGGAGATATTTGACAAGCAACTGGAATCCTATTGGACGGCTATGACTCATTTTCATCAGCTGACTCACTCACTTCTTTCTTGTACTTCTATTTCCAATTGTTCCACATGGTCTATTGTCTGTGACTCACTTCTATTCTATTTCTGGCTTCTATTTCAAATTCGCTGCCACATTTCCCTTCATTTCTTCGACCACCTGACTCATTTTTCCATTTCCTTACAAACCACCTTCCTATTTGGGTTTTCTGCCTCTCGCCATTAGTCATTTCTCCTGTCTGCTGTCAACAACATCGTTGTATGGCATACTCGCATCGTTTGTTGTTCTGCTCATGTATATAAGGCCTGTTTCGCCTTAGTGTACCCCAATTCACCTCTTTCAGTTGGATTCACACGTCTAAGTCTAAGTCTAAGTCTACTGCTACGTCTACTACTTCTACGTCTACGTCAAGGCCAGCTTTGTCAATCACGTGACATTTGCTGTTGTATCTCATCCACGCTTACGTCAGCATATTACATCATCATCATCATCACTGCTACGTCTTTGTCTTCATCTTTGTTCTACCTTTGTTGCTGCTGATAGTGAAGCGCACTGAGCTGAACACCAGTGTAAGTAGCTGTGCAACGACAACACTGCTACCCACTGTCTTTTGGATCCATTTCCAAAAGTAAACCGACACCGCGAGCAGCAATTAGTGACTCAAATGCCAGCATTCGAGATTGCACATGACATGCCTCCCAATCTCAGGGATGTGTTGCGCACGATAGAGTACTCCCCTGAGGGAGTATCACCCGCTATCCACGGGAATGGCGACAACACCCTCAGTCTAGAGGATGTTGATGTATGGGTATGGCTTAAGTTAATTAAGCCAAAGAAAGACAGTCTGGTCTTTCTACAAAAGTTAATGGACCTGTTTACAGTCCGTGGCCAGTGGGCCGATCTTGCCGGTTCAATCTGGCAGCAAGATCTCCCAACGCTGTTGTCTACCAGTGTCGAGAAGGTGTTCGAATGGAAACACCCTCATGAGAGTACGTCTCTCAATGAGCTAGCCCAATGGCTAGGCATCTATGTGGGTGTAGATCCCGGTAGGGCTCTCATCAATATTGAGCCCTACTTTGTGCATAAGCAGAGCAAAGTCTGCTATAACGAGACTGCACAGAGGGTCCTCAACGCTCACGAAGGCCGGACATTTACTGGCCTTCACATACCCATGCCCCCTCGTCCCCCAGGCTTTTGGGGACAACCGTCTACATCGGACAATGATTCGTCACTTGACGGACATGGTGGAGGGCCCCCCACTGGGGGCATGAGCAGATTTTTAGTGTAAAAAATGTGATAAAAATGCTTTTTCCTTACAGATTATTCATTCACTGTTCTGGTTGAAAAATCTCCCAAAAATGCTGCTTTTTTATCAAGTTTTTGGACCTGAAAATCTGATACATATTTCACAATTATAGGCATGGGAAATGGATGTAAAATGTGAGAAATAATGAATTTACTTGTTGATTTCATGCCACAAAAATGTAAGGACAATCTTGGTTTTCATTGACATTTTCAACAGAAAAGAACCAAAATTTATCCAAGATTTCATAGTAGAAAAAAGGTGAGAGAATTAGTAAAATATATGAGATTTTCATGAGATTTTTCAAAACTATTAGCCAATGGATAATCCAACATTTTTCTTTAGTTTTTGCTAGGAAAAACCTGATGGATAAATGTTTATCCCTTGGATAATCATTCACCCATAGGCAATATATAACAAGTTTTCTGAACCGAAAAGGCAATGAAAAAGTCAATGGATAAGAGTTTATCCCTTGGATAATCATTCACCCATAGGCAATATATAACAAGTTTTCTGAACCGAAAAGGTCATGAAAAAGTCAATGGATAAGAGTTTATCCCTTGGATAATCATTCACCCATAGGCAATATATAACAAGTTTTCTGAACTGAAAAGGCAATGAAAAAGTCCATGGATAAGAGTTTATCCCTTGGATAATCATTCTGCCATAGGCAGAACATTTACCCCATATGGAAGAATGATTATCCAAGGGATAAACCCTTATCCATTAACTTTTTCATGACCTTTTCGGTTCAGAAAACTTGTTATATATTGCCTATGGGTGAATGATTATCCAAGGGATAAACTCTTATCCACTGACTTTTTCATGACCTTTTCGGTTCAGAAAACTTGTTATATATTGCCTATGGGTGAATGATTATCCAAGGGATAAACTCTTATCCACTGACTTTTTCATGACCTTTTCGGTTCAGAAAACTTGTTATATATTGCCTATGGGTGAATGATTATCCAAGGGATAAACTCTTATCCACTGACTTTTTCATGACCTTTTCGGTTCAGAAAACTTGTTATATATTGCCTATGGGTGAATGATTATCCAAGGGATAAACTCTTATCCACTGACTTTTTCATGACCTTTTCGGTTCAGAAAACTTGTTATATATTGCCTATGGGTGAATGATTATCCAAGGGATAAACTCTTATCCACTGACTTTTTCATGACCTTTTCGGTTCAGAAAACTTGTTATATATTGCCTATGGGTGAATGATTATCCAAGGGATAAACATTTATCCATCAGGTTTTTCCTAGCAAAAAACTAAAGAAAAAGGTTGGATTATTCATTGGCTAATAGTTTTGAAAAATCTCATGAAAATCTCATATATTTTACTAATTTTATCACCTTTTTTCTACTATGAAATCTTGGATAAATTCTGGTTCTTTTCTGTTGAAAATGTCAATGAAAACCAAGATTGTCCTTACATTTTTGTGGCATGAAATCAACAAGTAAATTCATTATTTCTCACATTTTACATCCATTTCCCATGCCTATAATTGTGAAATATGTACCAGATTTTCAGGTCCGAAAACTTGATAAAAAAGCAGCATTTTTGGGAGATTTTTCAACCAGAACAGTGAATGAATAACCTGTAAGGAAAAAGCATTTTTATCACATTTTTTACACTAAAAATCTGCTCATGCCCCCAGTGCCCCCACTCGAAGGCATGTATGGACGTGCCGACGATGGAACCTTCCACCTTGTATGCTCCCCCGCCTGCACCCATATATGATTCCCCATCAGCATAAAATCTCCCAAACCTTCCTGAGGTTTGGTATGTGGGGAGGATGTAAGAATGTAGATTCTTACAGTAGCATATATGCTACTAATTAGGGTATATAAGTCACCAGAGTGGCTTATGGGTTGTATATAAGCTGCCCATTAGGGGTGCCTGTAGATAGTGGACAACTATACAGTCATCCACAGCATAACTTTACTTGTAACCACAGTAGTTGCAGACACCAATAAATATTGGCACAGTCTGTTTTCGTGTGACGCAATAAGTTTCTTACATAATCCAACTCTGAACCAGCCAATTTGACTCCAAATTGAACTGTCTGATTTTGAATGAAATAATTCAATGAACTGGACAATCCAAGACTCCAAGTTACTAACTTGATTCCTAATTAGATTGAACTGGACAATTCGACTTTGAATTGCACAATCAGATTCTGAATCTGACAGTACAATTTTAAATCAAACAATCTGACACCAATCTGGCCAAACTGATTCTGAATCAGACAATCCAACTTGAAATCGGACAATCTGACTGAACTATCCACAGTGCTGATTCCACTCTGATTCTGAGAATCTGACTTGAAACTGGCCAATCTGATTCTGAAGTAGCCATTCCAATTTTGAACAAGATGATCTGACCATGAATGACCCACGGACTCTGAACTAGCAGGATCATCCAACTCTCAACTGAATGATCTAACTCTGAACCAGCCAATCTGATTCTGAATCAATCTGACTTGAACTGGACAACACAAATCATTCTGATTCAAGCAAACTGCCCAAACTGAGAAATTTAAATCAGAATCAGAAAATTCATGTCTGATTCAAAAATCACAAACTGGACAATCTATGTTCAAAAAAAATTTGGACACATTGGGGGTGATCACAGTTGACTGATTTCATGGATTTGATGGGAGATTTGATGGTGGATTGAATTGTCAAATCCAGGAAAGTGCTTCCAGAGACTGGAGTCACTTTGGAACATTTGGCAGATTTGATGCTGCATTTGCAAGTGTGTTTCAAATGTAAACTGTCATTCATTAGAAATATTGCAAGTATACTATTATGATCTACTAGATCTGCATTTGCTGAATGAGTGTAAATCAACTCCAATTCCAGTTCCCAATCTGAGTTATCAGAGTTGACTCATTGGATTTGGATGATTTTCATTATTCTTGGTTGCTCAAATCCAACATCAGGCCCCTTATCCAATCCACAAAAACCAGCCAACTGTGATCATCCCTATTGCTGACTTTTGATAGAACTTTGGTTTTGAGCAATGCAGAAAAACTGGTGAGTGTTAGTGAGGCCATGTGGCATGTTATATTCAATATGTAATTAAAATCCAAGTATTGGCAAATATAGAAATCCACCAAAGTTGTAATGGGGTGCTATCTGGTCACTCCACCTTGATGAAGGTGCTGTGACAACAAATATTGTGTATAAGGAATTGAGTAAGTATCTGGGACTTGATTTGAGTTGCCACTATTGCTAACTCTGATAGGTAGTACATTGACTTTGGACAACTTATAAAAATGGCTGTTTGAATACATAGGATAGTGTTGCCACAGCTGGGCTATTTACGGTTCAGCTCAGTTTTTTAAGGCCAGCCATTTGCAAAATAACAATTTGGGGGCTCTGGGACACACCTCCATGAAAGCCTGCAATCAGAAAACCCCCCAAACTGATAGTTTGGTGAAGATTACTCTCAAGATGAAGAACTATTGGCCATGAGAAAATATAAGTCAACAGCAATGCTAACATAGGAACAACATAATTAAATATGTCATGTAGAAATATAATTTTTTGATTGTGGATATCTTCAAAACCAGAAAACACCTAATGGGGTGCCCGTGCGTAGCACGGGTTACTCACCTAGTACTCTTAGTAAGTTAGTAAGTTAGTAATTAGTTTATGGGCGAAGGACGATTACCTAAGTTAGACCTCGCTAAGCAGCCTGAGGGCGCTCGCCTCAATTTTTTTGTCCTGTATCCAACACCTCCTTTGAAGGGCTATCTATATTAGACCATCTAAACCTTCAATTATCTGAAATGTTTATATACGCTCTTTTGACCGCTGTTTACCCGCTGCTTCTCCTCCCTCAGATCGTCTCTGCCCAACCACCAAGCGACTTTACATCGACTTGCCCTGTTGGCTACTTTTGTGCTTTTGGAACATTAGGACCAGATACTACAACTGCATTTACTTTTGGTCAAGCCACCACCACAGCGCCTGCCCAGCCTATTCCTACCATTCCGGCAAGTTACCGCTTAATTGTGTCACACAGTCATTGGGAGCTCGGACTCACATGATCAACTGTTGCAGGGAATTGTTCAAGTCGATGACACTGATCCACTTATCCAGTACACTCCTTCTATTTTATGGCAATCGGCTGATGTTGGTGGATGTCCCACATGTTTCGGTAACCCACCTCCAAATCAAACCTTCAATAGAACCTGGCATGAAGGCAGGCGCACATTGCCCAGCGACGCTCTGTTAACTGTGACATTTAACTTCACGGGTCAGTTCTTCATGTCAATTCACGAACTACCTAGATACTATATTCGTATTTTCTCTAGGCACCGGCGTTTCTGTCTACGCCATCTTGCCAGCCACCCAACTTGCATCCAACCTGGATGACAGGACAAGCGTCTCTTTTCTCGTAGATGGAGAGCCAACATCCGCGGCGAATTGGACATGGAACCCGCCCCCATTCAACCCATCAAACTGGAACGTCAGCGTTAATTGGTTCCAGCAGGAAATATTCAATAGTCCTCAACTCTCACCTGGTGACCATAGTATTCAAATGACGGGAGCGTCCCAAGGCTGGTCGTGGTTTCTACTGGATTATATCGCATATCGCACTGACAATGCTACCCAAACGGAAACCTTAAGCAGTGGTGCGTTGGCTCTAATCTTGGCGGAAATATATAGCAGCTGCTAACCGTGCCAAAGTTGTGACCCCCCCTCCAGGTTTTGACAACGGTGTCGCATCTGTAACACAATCTGGAGCAGGTATGTCACGACTACATGAGTATTGGACTTTCATACACTGAGACACGGTCATTTTCCCTCAGCAGGCTTTAACAGCGCGACCTCTGCTGGTGGGGCGTCTGTTAGTGGAATACCCGCTCCCCCCGAGAATGCTACTACTACAGGCCGTCCTTCGAATGGTTATTCGCAATCAATGTCTGACATTTCAATTTCCTTATTTTGGGCCTTTATCAGCGGCTCATTCGTGCTGTTCTGAGGGGTTGTAATATATGCGAACCTCTTAGGCGTAATACCTTTCGCATTGACCTTTAGGATTCACAGCAGTACGTTTGCTTAGCTTCTGTGCGATGGACGAAGCACTGCTCCCTGGGTCCCTAACCGTCACGCTTCGCTTTCATTGCACATTTTTGAAGCATAAGGGGGGTAAGCGCTACAACCTCGGTTTTTTTTTACTGTAAAGACTCCACTATTCGTTTTCGGTGAAACATCCTGAATCTCGTATATAAGCGGTCGACAGTAGCGCCTAGCTCTTCTATCGCCACATCATATCCTCGTGTAAAGTCACGCTGTCGCTCCGGTCATTTACTAATTCATACCGATGCTCACTTATCTCAGTATGTGAGTTCATCTCTATATGGTCACCCATCGATGCACCCTGCCAGTGAAACCGGCACTTCAAGACTCTTGGGCGAATCCAAAAATCTTGAGGGTTGGCAGCCACATTGAAAGTTAAGTGTTGCCTTAAGCACGGTAACTTAGAGCCGAATTGGTCAGAATTCAAGTTGTCGGAGCAATCCGACCGTGACCGCGGCCTCGTTGCATCGATGCTCTCCTGCCTGACAGAGCAAGAAACATTAAGGCGTATGAACCAGAAGACGGGTCATTGGAACAGTTAGAAGTCAAAGATATCATACGGGGCAGCTCTAATTAGCCGAGGTGGAAGAGACGTCTGAATAGCCCAAGAAATGCGTGAAGACTCGCGATCGATTTGGGAGGTCAATCAGGGTCTGAACACACTAATTAAATCGTCGTGTTTGTCATGCTCGCTGTCTGCGTACATGGCGGCAAATTAAATTACAATGGGGAAGCGGATGCAAAATGAGATGGGGAATGCTATAAAGGTTGAGTCTCAACTATGGAGCGGCTTGACACCCTTTGGCTCAGTCTGCGCGACGTCTGCGGTCACCTTCCACTTCTCCCTGTAACTGAACCCGAACACCTACCACCGTCTCATCTGGGCCTTTCTGCTCTATCAGAGTGGCAGGTCCTGAGATGGCGTATATTGTTTAGGTTCGTTGCAGGGGGTACTGGGATGCGGTGTTCCCAATACGTTGCTGATGATAATCTCGCTCGTTGATGGAGCGTACGCCCGTCGATATTTGATTGAAGCCCGGGAGGTTGATAGGTTCTAAATCCCTCCCACGACGAGGGAGAGCGAGGCGTGCTGTCAGGTCATCGTCAGATAGGCGCGTCCCCCTATCGCCGGTGTAGTTTCTTTGTGATAGAATATTGGGGTAGTTTTGTAACTGAATGTTGTTTGACGATGACACTGTCCAGCGTCTTGGGCTCGATGGAAATATTTCAGCATTTGTTGCACGCAAAGCGGGAAGAACAATACAGCGCTCGTTCATCCCATGCATTCGTCCTCTAGGCAATGAATCCGTAGGAACAGAACGAAAGAGACTAGAAGGGCCGCCGAGAGTAGTAATCATGGTGCTAGTTTCTTCAGAACGTATAGACGCAACGTGGCTTGTGTATGTTGACGGATCGATAGGTGAGAAAACGCTTGACCCCGTTCGTAAAGGCGATTCGAGACGTTTGATGTTTCGTTTACGTGCGCGATTAGAGGGGGGAGCATTGTGGTTTACTTGCCAGTAACCGCCCTGTCCTGGCTCAGACATCGAACGCTCCGTATTTATAAATCGGGATTTTTTTGATAAATTTTGCAAAAGAGTACGCTATATGTCAAAGGTAAGGCGTTAGCGGCGTGTAATTTTCTGTCAGCCTACACGAACAAATTAATGGATAGGAGAAGAAAATAGTATTGGTGGACAATGGATATGGAATGGTGCATTCCTACAAATCAAGGATTCGTCGGATGGTAATCATGGACCATCGATGGTGTCCTGACCTTGACGAAATCAATAACAAGTGGATAACCAATCGGAGCTGAAAATTATCACAAACAAGGAATGAACTCACTTCCCATGACTTGACACCTTTCGCTTCCTCCTGTTCATAGTGGCGAAAACGTCTCTTGAGAGTTATGCGTAGTTCAGAGAGTGTGAGTTTTTGATGAGGAGATCCAAGAATTGCACACTCAATGATGATGGGCATGGAGTGCAATGGGGGTTGGCCTGGCTCACAGTCAAGAGTATTGAGTCCAAGACGTTCGCGTTCTTGCAAGAAGGAAGCTGAGGGTGGATTATCGGTAGGTGTCAAAATCACAAAACGAATTTCAAAAGAAATTTTCTCACCGTCGTTGACAGAAAGTGCATCAAACTGGGACTGGTGATGGGGTAAAGGATAGTAATCTCGATTGGGTAGCCTACCAGCTTTTGAGGGCTCTATCACGTTTACATCTCGGGCTGTTGGGCTGCGCCTATCGTGCCCAAAACGTGGTTCCCTTCTCACCGTTACTTCTCCTCCATGATATAGGTTATCGATGTAGTGTGCCGAACTAGATGCTCTGGCGAAGGATGGATCTCCAGGTAAGACCCCATGAGAATCCTCACGAGTAAACGAGGGCCGGAGAGTAGAGACCGAAGCCGTGCCACCTAAGTCAAGTTTATCCACATCGGTGAAATGGAACTGGTGGTCGCTACGCGATGCTGAAGCGTAGGATGCTTCAGAACCGGACGATGCTGCATCTAGCCGTCGAGAATTAGTGGATGATTCGACTGAGTTCTCGCGACATATTTGATAGGGCCGCATATCGGAGCTATCTGGAGAAGACTGACTGCTTCCTGGCGAGTGGTGGGAAACTTGTGAACGTCGATGGTTCACGGGCAGGGAATGACGGGAGCCTGACGCTATGGGTGGCAATTCATGAGGAAAGGGGAAATGGCGTTCTTCGCTGGGATACGAATGCAGGCGAGGCGAGTGACCTGGCAGAGGTGGCAGAGCATAAGTGTTCAGGGGGCTCGGAAAGGCAGGAAACCGCTCTTGTGGTGATGTGCTAGGAATGAAGGAGCTATAAGGATGGCCGCGCCATTGCATCAAGCTCACAGAGTCATCCGTAGAAAGTAAAGAAGGCTGTTGCCTTGGTGGCTGAGCTCCAGCCTGCAGATTATCGTTGGAACGAGAGCGAGAAGTGGACATTGCTCATATGCGAATGCCACTGCGACTCGCTTGCTAAATATGATTAATTTGGGTTAGCTTAGAAAGACCTGTGCATACCGTATTTTAATAAACGCAAGGCGTGGCCTTGATGTGCAAACAAACGTCTTGTGTAAACTGGAAACGCGGCGTAAGATCCTGTGCGGGGTTAAGCTACGGCGAGTGGCTACACTCAGCCTCACCGCGTTTGCACCGATCGATGAAGCCTAAAAAAACCCACGGTTTACGCCTGGCTCCGCGACCAGGGGGGTGAGGAAACAACGTGTTTTTTTCGTAATACCTCTTATATAGCGCTGTAGACCCGTGAGTGATGTCAGAGGGGCTACATGATGGGTGATCAAAAAAATTCACAAGGTATACCTACTATTGGTCCAAAGGGAGAGAGCAGAACGGAAGAAAAGCAGACTGCCTATCGCGGGAAGCAAACCCAGCGGCAGGCGGATCATGTGCTCACGATTGGCTCAAAGGGCGCTGCGATACGTTGATCTTCTCCATTTGTCTCCGTCAACATACCGCGAATGAGTGTGAATACGATCAAGGTCCTTTTTGGGAACTTGAAGTGGAACATAGTAGAACTAGCGGTATATAAGCGCCCAGCCGCATGGCAGCATGCCACAGGAAGTACTGTTCGATGAATACCACCACCTGGCTGCGTTGCGCCGTTGGGTGTCGATTATTTTGGCTGGCCTCCGCCATGCCTTTGAAGATACTCAGCATCGCAGAGGGACCTAGAATATACACACGACGCTGCCTCTTCAGGTTGTACTTACCTCTGCAACTTTCTTGGAGTCCATGCGTGCACCGGACGGACAATAGTCTATAGTATTAGTCTATGCAATGCGTAACCAAGTGCCCGCTGATCAGCATGTCATGGAAGTCACCAACAAACAAGACGCGTCGTCGACGCGTCGACGCCACAAACCCCGTCTTAGATCCATCTTCTCGAATAGATGCATCTCATGATCGATATTCAAAGGAAAGCCGCCTTGGTGAATTAATCTTCTTTGGTTGTGGTATAAGCCGTGAGTGTTTCAGCCAACCCATCATCGTCGTTCCAAGCTGACGAGTCCGCATATTATTGTTCCCGCTCCGAACTGACTCGAAGCTACTGAGATTGTCGCTTTTTTTTCAGCCCAAAATTTTGCTCCGTCGTCTTCAGGAAATTAAATTCCACACCTTCCACAGAAAATCTGACAAATCAGGCTCAATCGATGAATCTGTCACGGTGACACTGTGACTGTGGTTGAATTCGAGCTTGACCAGTATTTTGACTGCCCGATACCATTTTGTGATTGCTCAGAGAAAATTTTCAGGGGATGGTTCATAATTCCAGGTGTGCAATCTCGGTGTAACCCGTCTAATTTGATCTCGACCTTACCAAGCCTTTGATTTGAGGCACCCAGATCCGTAAAATTACAACGTCAAGCAGCTTGCTTCAGGGCTTCAACTTGTCCTGAACACGTCCGTATGCTTTGAGAAGGTGCAACCTAGAGCCTTGAGTGGCTCTTTTTCAGTTTTTGGAGGCCGAGTAACACACTGCGACTCGTGTTAGGAAAATGTGCCACCCGGCGGGTCGGAAGCCACTGGCTTTGTGATGACTGTGAAGAACCACAACTCACCCTCTATTTCATCGCTAAGGTACCAATAAACAGTTTGCCATGACCAGGAACGGGGTGGAGACGTGAGAATTAGTAAGCAAAAAATTGTTTGTGCTTTAGGTTTTAATTGCGCAGCGTGATTCGTGCTGCGTTTCGAAGGGCTTCTAGTTGACAGCTGACCATGGCAACAAGCTCATTCGTTTTGGTAATGGGGTTTATCTGCCTGCTTACGCGTGGTTTACACGCCTTTGCTTGCAGGGCCGCGCGCCATACGTAAATAGAAAGAAGTACAATGGTATATTGCTGATATCATAGGTAAAGGAATATACTATAGCTACAAAGGTATCTAAGGTTCAGGTACATAATATATTCAGAAACCATTATGCTTGAATCCGATTCTCGCGTGGTCGACATCCCATACCGAGTAATAATACTTGAGCAGAGAGCCCCCGATTATGCCACCTTCAATATCCATACTGTTGATCAACGTCTGACAAAGGCTTGGATTATCCACAAATGGACCGACACTGAGCTCCTTTGATGGGATAGTAAGATTAAAAGGCTTTCCGACGGTGGTGTGAAATGTAAATGTGATTTCTGCGGAAAGGCTGGGTATTTCGGCGCACGGCATGCCGAAAGCTCCAAGAGGTCCGATTGGTTGAATGTACGGCGAAATCATCGCATACATAGCCTGCAGCACACGGTGCGTCAACATAGCCCTCGGTTTTGTTTACCCGTGCGAGAGTTAACTTGCCTTGGTTAATTTTTGTGACATAACAATGTTACTTGTGCCCGAATCAAAAACCATCGGTTGGGATGTGTAGAGATCTTCTTTTAAAGCACGGCCATTCACCGACATCTTGGCCGGTGAAAGTGACCATGAATTACGCTTATTTTTCGGATTAAGGATCGGCGCCCAATGAGGTTCCGAACCGTGCAGTTTTTTTGCATCGATACCGCCGAGGGTAATCTCGGCTTTTCCGACATGACGGGGAGTCAAATACAGGCTGAACAGTGCTAGGGAGTGGAGTTAATTAAGATCACGGTTTTACACAAGAATAGCCTCACCGGGGAGCCCCTTCTTCCTCAGGGCTGTGTATATACTAGAATTAGGTTCGTAGCCGAGTCCTTGGGTATCGTTAGATAATGGATACTTACAAGAACGTAGAAGACATACCAACAATTCCGTCATAAGGATTTGGAATCTGGAAAAAAAGACGAAAAAAAAGAGATGAGAAAATATAAAGACGATAGACATGTTGGTTACACACAAATCCGGCTGTCTGATTCGTAATAAGGTAGAACTCTGTATGAGGAACAGGGATGCCAATCAACATCATGGTGTCGGCAACTTTCAATACATCAATCGATTCAGTACTCTGCAGTAATTATCGGTCAATAAACAGATAATTTTTCTTAAATGATACATACGTCTAAAATGGCGTTAGCGATCGCAAGATTTGCTTTACAAAACTATACTTACCAGGTTGGACACCTCCCGCCGTCTCAAAATGTATAGTTGCAGTTTCTTTCAAGTCAACGAACGTCGAGCTCGTTGTGTAATCAAACTGTCGTTGATTGTTGCATGGTAGAGCACACATGATCCCGGGGATTTCAATGTCGAATGAACCAGTATCGAACACTACTCCAAAAGTTTGAGGCGGGGTGCCAAATCCAATATTCCCAAACCATCTACGGCGTCAGGGCTCTTGAGTTAGCTTACTATAGGTGATTCGAATGCTAAATTGAATCGCACTGAAGGTCTGTTCCCTGGAATAGATTTTGTAGCGGCCCCGTTACACTCTTAGACTTGTCGGTGTGTTGTGAGGAGGGATGGCTAGGTGAGGGGTAATGGGGTGAGTCTCTAGGATGATGATAGGCTCTTCTAGGGGTGAGATGGATACCATGTGGCATGGAGGCACCGACAACGGTGGAAGCGAGTAAAACTTGAGATGATAAATGGGACAACATAATATAGGTGAGGCCCACAGCAATGCCAGACCATAATTTATAGTTCCTCGTTTGAAGTTCTAGACTACATGTCTTGGAATTCTGAATCAGTGAACCTTCCTACACCGACACAGGTAGAGTTGACTCGGAAAGGTAGTCCATGGGCGCTTACAAAATAGGCAACCACAATCGTCCACATACACATCAATTAGTGCAACGACGTGCGTTGCGCATCGTGTAGCACGATGGCATCTGGGGTGGCATATATGAATGCTACCCAACATCACCCAAAGGTTAGAGTATCCTTGACTCTTTCTTCATCGCTTTTTGTTGCCGGACAAGATGTAACAGGGAAGATGGAGATTGAGTGCAGAGCCGACAAAGAGGTTGGCATTGGCCTCATCATGGTCGAGTTATTTGCTATTCAAGGCAAGTTACTTTCATTCATCGCCCAATTCTGACTTACCGCACTTCAGAACTCAACTCTCGTGATCATTCGGCCAGCTCAACTTTCTTGCATACCCGTCGTTTATTCCAAGGACCTGGTCTTCCGCCATCTAATGCTGTTTCCGCTCATTCTATAGCCGGTGAACCTCCACTTCCCCAGGGACATTTCCCCGCACGCCGTGGAGTCACGACTTTCTTCTACCGGTTCCCGATCCCCCTGTCATCACCGTCCTCGGTTTCATTTGGTTCAGGCCTTGCGAAAATTCGATATGAAGTTAGGGCTAGCGTTGGAGTCGCTCATAGGGGCGAAAAGCGGCTTGTAACGGATAAAGTCGATGCAGAGGTCGTGCAGTGTGGGGACATGGATGGCACCCTTGCTGAGCATGTTGTCGTTGGTGAGAATGGTAAAATGTATGTACAAGGTCGAATTGGTGGTGGAAGAATTATATCTGGCCAGCAAGCATGCCTGGAGCTGCGTGTCAAGAATCACACGTCGAAGAAGGTCGGTCTCCGCAATTACCACTCGACCATCCCTTGTCGCACTCACGCTTCAGATAGACTACTGGCCTTTCGCTAACCCTCTCTCGTTCTCTTCATATACATGGCGCGGCCGCCAAAGCACCTTTACAGCTGTCGGATGGACTTTTTTCACAGTCATTTCGTGGTGATGAGTACTCTGTGCAAATCGGGACCGAGGGCGTTGCAAACCTCGTATTCAACGTTCCCAAAGCGGCTCGTGTTGTTAAGGGTGGTATGCGCGAGGGTGCCGATGATGATGAAGGCGGTCGTCGGCGCACAGAGCCCTTGTTTGAAATACATTGCGTCATAGCCGTGAAGATCGGTATGGGTATTGGGCAGTAAGTGTATGTTTTGTGCGGGTATTACTATCATCTCACAAACGATGCTCTCAGCAAAGATGTGATATTTGAAATGCCAGTGCAACTTGACCATCCTGCAGCGGTAGCCGAGCCCATTCCGACCATGGATCCATATGCAGAGCCATCCCCCGATCCTTATGGACCAGATGTATTGTATGGCCACCAGAGCCCACATACCATGTCTCCCGTGTTTGAGCCTCCAAACCCATACTTGGCGCGATCACCTGGATCTGCCCCTGGCTCTTTCTCCCCTTCACACCCGTATGCGTCACCTCCTATACCTCACTCATCCGCTTCTCCACCGCTAAACTACTATTACTCTTCGCCGCCTATCTCTCCGTATGCACATCCAGCGACTCCGCACCAGCATCTTTGGTCCCCACCACCTCCTGTTGTGTCACCTGTTTCTTATTATGTGGAAAATCCAAACCAAGCCTACTATTTCCCACCGCCACCTGTTGCACTCGTACCATTTGCATATCCTGCGCGACCCAGCAGCGCTGGAGTCGGACCCTTACATAGCATCCCCACCACGTCAGATGCAGGCAATCTCCAGAGCGGTCTCCCGGGTGTTAATTTTGTGGGGACAACCTACCCTACGTTTCAGCAGCCCCAGCTGCAGCCTCAGATACTTGAAGTGCCGCTTGATTCCTCTTATCCCAAAACTGAGCCGATTTCGTCAGGCGCAGAAGAAGGCAAGGGCGAGCGTGCTTCTCGAATCTCACGCCATTTGCGGACATCAACACGTGCACGATCTGTGTCTCCTACATCGCATCGATTTCCCGCACCGCCAGCGGCGAATCCACCGACCGCCGTCACTTTGCATGCGACGGCCCCGCGTCGGCTCGATGGCCCACCTGTATTATCTCCACGTCCAGTACTTTCTCCTCGAAATTCATTTTCAGCGGATGTGGTTGCCAACAATAGTAATCGGCAGTCACGTGGTACTGCGCGGAGCGGACGAGTTGATCTTCTGGAGCGGATGGTGGATCCTGTGCCCGGAGAGGAAAGTAAGAGCGTGGAAGACGTGTTGAAAGATTTGGAGAAGGCTGAAAAGGAGCTGGTCTCGGAAAAGACACTACCAAAGCCACCTGTACCGAGCGGTAAAGTACATGTGTTGAAGAAGGTATCCACCGTTCCTAGAGCCAGTGAAGTGTTTGGATTGCATGTAGCCAAGGACAAGGAGGTGGATATGCCGATGAAGTCAGTGCTGCGGCCCAGCCCTATGGCCCGGAGACTCAGTACTGTTGGTCCGGGTACGGCGCCTGGAGAAGATGCGGAAGCTAGCCCGAGGATGCTGCAACCACCATCGGTTCAACAATCTAACGGACTGGACGCTCTTGAAAGGCGGTTGCTCCTTGAAGTGGGGACCCATAAATTCGACATGTCTCAACGTCCAACCGTGTTCGACTTGGGGCTTGCAGCACCTACCCCGGCAACACCACGTCCCATCAGCACTTCCACCTTTCCGGAAGCACATGATTCAGATATCTCGAGCTTAACGCTGGCATCGAACGGTTCCACAAATCGCTCCCCACGCAATCGTGGAACCAAATCAACTGCTTCACCCGTTCTTGACTCCGAGTCCGCAACCCTGCGTAAAGAAGGTAACTCTTCAGAGGAGAAGCCCCCGCGAGTGGCCAGTGCCAGTAAGGAACGGCCTAGAAAGAGGAAGGACGTTGCGGCGGAAGATAAAGCCAAAGAGTATGAGGCGGTCAAATTGAGAAAAGCGGCTAAGGGCAGAGTGGCTGACTGGTTAGGGGTGGTGGCATCCTCCGGCAACCCAGACGAGCCCACTGGTCTGCCACTGTCGAGAAGATCGAGCGTCAATGATGATGCGCTGCCACTCGCAAAGCTAAATGTCGAGATGCCATCGAATGGTCAAGCACCTTCCTCTCTACCTCACCGCCAGAAGACGGAAGCGCTCGGTATTCTCTCTTTACCCACCGCAGAATCTCCTGCAACGCCTAGACTTACTTCTCCCTCCATGCCAGAAAAGCCGGGCTTCCTTCATCGGACGCTGTTAGCCACTCCTGTGACCAACACAGCATTTCCCCAGAGGGCCAGTTCACCCCCTGTTAAATCAGTCAACCCCTCGGGTTCTGTCTCTCCTCGTCGCAAGCCCGTAGACGGCACGGCACATGGGAAGTTAGACGCTGTTCCTGCTGAGAAATCCGCGCACCAGTTGAGACTCTCACCATTCCAAGCTGCGCCACAAACCAAGTATGATGTGCGCTCAGCACGGGGTGGTAAGGGAGGAATCACGACCTCAGTAGCAGCGTTATGGACGTTAATGGCGGAAGAAAATAACAAGGACAAGCCTATCCCCCCTGTCAAGCCAGTCACACGGCCTGCATTCTTGGACGTAGGCAAAGGGAAAGCCAGCTCAACTTCCACTGAAACACCATCCAACTCTGCGACGGCCGAAGCAACTAGTCTTTCAACGCCGTCAACACCGCATGCGAATATGGTGAAGTCCACATCTGACCCCGCAGCCGTCGTTACTTCTCATGCCAGGCCTTACCTGTCGAGCACTGCATCACTCGCTCGCCCTGTTTCTTCGTCATCTACCAGTACGAAGCCCAACCCACTGTCTCTGCGTCCGACTCTAGTCGAATCACCTGTTAATGAGCATCAACTGCTAAATAAGATGCCCCCAGTGATTCCACGCGAGATGGCTTTTGGGCAAGCCAGGCTTAAGGACTTGATAAAGAAATACCAGCAAACTACATCCTGATGTATGGATGTTTCATACCTTGTCACCTCTGCATCTCGTCATATCTCTATCTCTATCATCATCCGTATACTTATTACATCTCACTGTCACATCTGACTTGTACTATCTCTACTAGCTCGTCATATCTTGTTTTATCCTGTTCTGCAGCACTATCGAGTCCTCGCATGTAACGACTACCCACGATTTATACATGTTTTTTTGGTTGCATATATGAAAATCTACATGAGTCTAAAGGGCTGCCTTTCCAGCGGTCTGTGGACTCGTCGATATATGAGCCTGTGAGGTCAAAGCTGTTGTGCTTACTTCGATTGGCAAGAATAACACAAGGGTCGCAGCGACGAGGAATAGTGACGCAGATACAAAGACGGGAACAGAAGTGTTCAGGTTCCCGTACGTCGCGACTAGATACGCGTTATATTTAACGATTATTTCAGAAAACCAGTGCCACGCGAGGGAGCACGCACTTATTGGAGCCATAACACCTGTTATCCTGAAATTCACAACGGGGGGTAATATTCGACGTCGAGGATCGGCTGAGACTATAGAACTATAACATACCGATTGAATGCGGAACACAAAGCATCGGCTGTGCCACTTAATAAATCGTCACATTAATTAAAAGATGACTTTAGATGAGTAAGGTCATGGGTTACCGGTGAGGAGCTGGAAACACCTCTGGGGTGTAAGCGTACAGCTACATCGTAAGTGAGTGAGGCAGCAGGCATTATGAAGTAGATTAAGAGACTGACAACGCCATACATCTGCATAGCCATATCAGTATTTTTCAATTCACCGCTCTCGCGGCTAGGTTCACTGTTAGCTTACAGCATTCCTTTCACAACCACAATCAATTTGGCAATTTGTCAAGTCTAGACTCATATCAATAAAATACGTACTGTGTGAGGCTAGTAACGCAGGAGTATGCCAGCACACCACTTTGGGTGGTCGCGGTAGTGAAGAGGAACAAAAATAGCCCTGTGAACGCCGTAGAGAGTGCCATGGCGAACTTGCGTCCACTGAGCGGGAGCCAGCCTTTGCGTGTCCACTCCACCATCCAGCACGCAATCAAGGAGCCTGGGATGGAGAGCACGGATATTATAGAGTAGTTGCTGATGCGATATTAGAGATGCCACAAATTAATTATGTAATTGTTGGTGAGACGTACCGATATGTTAAATTGATTCCCGATCCGGAACTGACGGAGTGGTGACTCAGGTATATAGGCAGGAAGGCATTGAAGAGGGGGTATGCGAGTCCGATTAATCTATGAATCGATTCGACATGGACTGCTAATTGCCATTAGATTTCAGATGACGCACCCCCAGAGCCAGAGTGTAATGGAAGTGTTGATGGCGAGGCGTCTTGTGGCGAATAGAGGCTTAATGTGAGAGCTACAGGAGGTGAGTACATGTTTTGACTTCAGGCATTTTAACTCATGTAATCCACGCAAACATTACGTACAGAGAAAGACCTTTAAGAGCGTGACGGAACAATTGTGTAGAAGTTAGCTGGACGGAGGGTTGTCCACCAGATGCAGCCCGGAGCCTGTCGAGTGTGAGCGTAATGGTCTTGCCATTCTTTTTGGCAACGTGTTGTAAGACCTATCATTCAAGAGAGCGAATGCTTAGAAACGATTTTTATACGAAGGAGGAGCACGCACAGCGAGTGCCTCCTCGTCACGACCTTTGGCGAGGAGGTACTTTGATGACTCCTGGATATCGAAAACTAGGTAACGACAGATGAACATGAGTAAGGTGATCGCCCCGCTGAAAATACGCCCATTGATCAAGTTAGTGTTGATAGTAATACGAGCGAAAATTACAGCGTGAAGCTAGAAGCCGCAAGAAATCGGTCAATCGAATATTAAGAAGCATTACTGATCGAATATGCACGTACAAGGTATATCGCCACCCCTTATTTTGGTCACGCGGACATGTACCCGGCGTCGTCGCCTCGGGGCAGGAGAAATTGGCGATAAACACCCATCCAATTAGGGATGCGATTAATTGACCAAAAGCCCACCATACGGATAGTAAGGTGAGTGTCCACTGTGTGCGAGTCAGATACCGTGTGCATCCTTTAGACATCCTTTAGATGAAGTGATTAAATTCGGCACCTGGCTTCGTTGCGGAATATGTTCCAGATACAAAGCGCCTGAGGGAACAGTGTTTGATAAAGCTTCGTATCAAGTTAAAATTTACCATCAACAGGTAGACTGGAATGTAATATCTACGTCACGAAAGCTCTTCATACTAAAATGTGAACAACCACGTACTTTCCGCCAACTCCAAACCCACAGCAAGCCACAAGGGCACCGAGAGTCACGAAATTAGATGCACCCCCGGCAGCGGTCCCAAATACACCAGCGATGAGCAATGTGATCTAGAAATACCTATGACACCTTGGAAGATCTCTGATCATTTTGCACTCACAGTCCAGGAGAGCTTTCGCCCTATGATATCGGCGAGAATCCCCTACCCAAGAAATGTGTATGGTATATACTGTGTGGCGCAGTATGGTGGGACTCACCCATGTCGAAGCGCCGAATATGAGACCCACGTAAAGTGCTAGGGTGGCAAATGCAATGTGAGGTGGGTTCATCTCTAACGCGATCTGAGGAAGAATAATGGCCACGCCTGATACTATCTGTCAGCTTACAGTTAAAGCTTCTAGTACGAAAACTTTTGTACCTTGCAGCCAAATATCTAGAAATTCCGAGAATGGTTAGAGGCGTGGGCGATCAAAAAGCGCGTTCAAACCCACTATCAGCCGCCCACCCGAAACCAGATACAATGAACAACTCTGTCTGATATCTTCCCCAGCCGATCCTGCATATCGGCGTAAGCCTGTCCACACATAGACCTACGACAACACTGACTCCGTTTGTAAACAGTGGTTCACTTTCCGAGTTCACGTGAGCTACACCTCAACAAAAAGAATAGGGTGCCGCACCCAACGCGCTTTTCAGCTCGTACGTTTTCTCAACCCCCTCATTCTCGTCACCAATAAGTGTCAGATCTACCCCGAATTCGTGCTTACCCTTTTCCGAGTCTACGTGTATGTTATCCGACATCTGCATGAAAAAGGCGTCACGGTCCGGTGAAAAGCGCGGACGACAAGGGGTGGTACGTGATGAAGAAGTGACCAGAAGTCGAGCCAACAGCGTATAAATAAGTGATTAAAGCTGAAAGGCGCAATCATGATCCCCCGACAGGCGACCAGACCTACATGTAGAACGACAATATATATTAGGCTCGTGACCAACCGCTTTAGAACCCCGCCATGCTGCATGGGAGAATTTGACAGGCGCTGGCCATAGCGCCTGGATATGATAAGATAGAAGACATCAACCTAGAAGCGCCCATCTGGCCTCTCGGCGACAGTGGTGCTACTCGAGTTCACAGTCGATCGTTATGACTCGGCATGACGGCAAACAGCTTGATCTTATCAACCCAAAGGAGAACTCTTTCACAGTGCTGTCCCCCGACTACTCCTAAGGCAAAATGTAAACTACTATTGGATTGTTAAGTACCAAACAAATATTGAGAGTAGATTAGCCACGACAAGTGTGCGTTTTGAACTCTTCTAAAGGGTATGCCACAAAACAACGGTCACAGAACTCAAGTTTTTCCGAGTCATTGCGAGATGAACCTGAATTTTGTGATGTACTGGAATCGTTTGGTCCAGAAATCAACCCTGACGCCACAGACGAGGACGGTGATACTAGGGATAAAAAACGAGTCGGGCTGCGACCCTTACCACGACGTCCAATGCTCGCCAGCAATTACGCAAAACTGATGCACAACTGCAAGAGCTTCACACGACCTTCAAGGGGCTCCAAAATCAAAGTTCTGGCACAGTGTCTACTCCAGACCTCAAAGAACCAGCGGAAATATTTGACCGTCAAATGCTAGATTATAGAAATCAAAATATTACCACGCTCTCTAGTGTACATTCACGCGGCCCCCTTGCCTCGACATTGCCGCATCCCTACTATAGCTCCCAAACTCCAATCTCACCCCACCCCCCACCCTCACACTCGCTCATCCCTCTACCATCCACCCACCCGGTCGTACCTCAAGGGGGAGACTGGTACCAGCTACCGAGTGTTGTTGGACCTGTACCATACCAGCCGCCTATAATGGTGCCAGCCACTCATGTTGCAGACTATTATGAGCGGTTCATGGGACAGTCATCCTATGCTTCCGTTGCTCCGCAACCTGACAAACAGCGGAACATTTCGTTTGGTGGGATCGGATGTGCACACATGCAGGAACGTTGAAATATTCGTTAGTTAAAATATATAGCGGTACAATTATTTGAATTTACCTTAGATATTCCATAGTGAGCGACAATCGAGAGAGCCTGGGGGGCCATAGCAGATAGGCGTCCGGTCCGTCGTTGATAAGATCATGCCCTGTGCCATCATGCCGAGTCATAACGATCGACTGACCACTGTGCTACTCCGATGGCACAAATATTAGGGGATATCACAGTGCCCGGTTTCGCTGTGGTTTTGAATCCTGGGAATCCATGGAATATGAAAAATGGTTTGAACTGTGATATCCCCACACAGGTGACCTTGTTTCCCCACCCTGAACAAAATCTGAGTGCCCACAGCTGTTCCCAAGTTGCTGGTGTTACGTTGCATCATTGGTTTGTTTGATTCTAGAGGCCAGCTACATAGTATCAATTCAACAGTTCTCATTCACACATGTAATCTTTAAAAATAAAATAAAATAAAATAAATAAAATAAAGTAATTTAACTATTAATGGCCTCATGTAGTGTAATCTGGCCTATTGTCCAGCATTGCATCACATTGTTTGGTTTGTTTGATGGCATCTGTTAACAAACCTCCACCACACTGTAAGAAACTTATTTCTTCCTTGTTTTTCACACAGTAGACTGAGTGTAAAGAGTCACTTTACTTGGGTCACACAGTCAGGCTGGGCCAATCTATATATTGGTGTCTGCGAGTGCATGTGGTTACAAGTTAAAAAGATCTGCTTATCTAATCTACTTGTGGACAACTGTATCTAATTCACTAAATGTTATTAACCAATATAATACGACTGCGTATGAATCTCCTGCGATAGTTGTCCACTGTCTACAAGCACCCCTAGTGGGCGGCTTCTATACTACAGCCCACAAGTCACCATGGTGACTTGTATATTTTATATAGTAGCATATATGCTACTCGACTGCGCGGCTACTTCGATGGGGTTGTTGTAGTAAATGGAGTTGGCTGGATTGACTTCCATGGTGTTTTCATCTGCTGTGGTTGCAGATGCAGGTGGTGGATCAGGCAGTGCAGAGGGTCCTGGTGATGGCACATCCATATGTGCCTTCGAGCAGGGAGGTCCTCTGCCTTGTCCATCAAGCAACGAGTTGTTGTCGGATGTCATTGGGGCTCCCCAGAAACCTGGGGTCAAGGGGACATCAGGATCTGAAGGCCATTAAACAGGCGGCCTTCACATGCATTGACCATATGCTGTGCTGTTTCATTATAGCACAGTTTACTTTGCTTGCGTGCAAAGTAGGGCCCTATGTTCACTAGAGCCTGGGCAGGGTCTACCCCAGTGTACATCCCTAGCCATTTGGCTAGTTTGTCTAATGGAGTGTCCTCTGGGGACACTTTCCAATCGAACATACATTCAACGCTCATGAACAGGAGCTTTGGCATCAGCAGTATAAGGGCAACCTCTGAAGAGAGTGGACTAACACACTCAACCTAGCAGATGGGAATCTGAAGCATATATAAGCATACAGAAGACTACAAGAGATAATACACACCTAGCAGATGGGAATCCAAAGAGAAAAGTCTAAGGACCCATCTGCCAAAGGTGCTACCTAATGGGGAAGGTGCTTCTGAAGCACCCCGAGCCAGCTCAAGGACAACTGCTGATTACATATGCAAAAGCATTCGCATTTTCGTACATAAGCAGGCACTTAAATGGTGAAAAAAGACAAAGTAAGCCCAGGACAACAGTGAAGTGATAAGGGCTTAGGAAAGTATAGAGAAGTGAAGGAAAATAGAAGATAAAGCAGGAGGGAGAATATAAGAGTGACAGAATGAAAGAATAATGTGGGATCTCCAATAGAAAAGAAGGGATGAGAAGAATAAGGGAGGTAGGAGAGGAAATAGGGATGGGAATGATAGAAGGGAATGTAAGGAGTTCTCCTTACAATGACTGGGAAAGAACACCCTCAGGGGTACAGGAGTTGTTGGGACTTCTCACCAGCTCGGTGTCTCAGTACCAAAGGTACCGAGGTCTCAGCCGAGGTTTGGTATCTGCAGACCTCTGACCAAAGTCGGGTAAGGGTTTAAATGAGAAAGAGAATACAAAGGTAAGAGGAATGGAAATGAAGAAAGAGACTACAGGGCCAAGCAATAAGACCTTGGGAGCTCGGTACCAAGCATTGAACATTGAATCAATGTTCGATGTTGGTCGGTAGGTGGAAACTTGGGGGTAGGGCTGGCTGTTCCCCTTACATCACCCCCCTTCTAGGGTGTGATGTCCTGACACACTAAGCCCAACTGGAGGAATAGGTGGCTTCTGACAAAATATGTCAAAGTCTGCTGCACGGATGCGGTAAGGGGCACCTGAGTGGAGGCGATAGAAGTCGGCGAGGAGATCAGGGGCCGCTAACTCTGCCTCTGGAACCCATTTGTCATGCTCATACCCAGTCCATCTGACCTTGTACTGGAGCTTGCCATGATGAAATTGGCTGTCTACAACTTGTTCTACTTCATAGTGCTTGTCATCTCCAACAAGAACAGGGGGTGGGGGTGGTTGGGCTTGCCAACCAGGGATAGGGTCTGGAGGAGCTGGAAGGAGTTTCACAACAGGGAATACAGGGTGTAAACAACTCATGGACTTGGGGAGGCGAAGGCAATAAGCATGAGAGCCGACCTTATGTTCCACCAAGAAGGAGCCCAAGTTTCAGTGTGACAATTTCTTTGATGGGCGAGTGGTACTAATGTCACTGGCATCTAGGAAGACTTTGTCACCAGGAACAAAGGTAGGGGCTGGCTCACAACGATGATTATAGTACCGAGCCATATCCTCTTTGGCCTTTACTAGGGCAGCTTGGGCTTCAGACAGGGAGTCAGCCATTTGTTGCTTGAACTCATTCACAGCCTCTCTCCTGGATGGTTGTTGGTGAGGTTCAAAGCCCATGTGAGGATGGTGACAAGAGTCAAGCATGAAGGGGGTCTCTTTTGTGGATGAGTGCACATGGTTGTTGTACTGGAATTCTGCAAGGGGTAGTAGATCATCCCAGTCATCCTGGTGTTCATTCACAAAGAGACGAAGATAATGTTCAAGCTCTTGGTTGACACGTTCTGTCTGCCCATCGGTCTGTGGATGGTATGCGGTGGAGGCAGCCACCTCAATCCCCAGGAGTCTGTATAGCTTGTGAGTAAACTCACTGACAAACTGTGTACCTCGGTCTGAAACAACACGAAGGGGAAGGCCATGGTGTCTCCAAACATGATCACGGAAGAGGTGAGAGGCTCCTAATGCAGTGATGGTGGTCAATGTGGGGATAAAGTGTGAACATTTAGATAGAGAGTCCACAATGACCATTACTGCATCATATCCATGTGAATCGGGGAGTTCAACCATGAAGTCTACACTGACTGTCTCCCAATGCTGTTTAGGGATATCTAAAGGGTGTAACTCTCCAATGGGCATCCGATGCTGGGCCTTGGTGTGCAAGCACAAATCACAAGTCTTGGTGTACTGGCCAATGTAATGAGACATGTGAGGCCACCAGTAGTTTTGTGAGACAAGCTCCAGTTTTTTCCAACATCCAGCATGGTCAACAATGCGAGTGTCATGATGTTGCGAGACAATCTGACATCGTAGGTCATGCTTATCAGGGACATAAACCTTTCCACAGAAAAGAAGTATACCATTCCTCTCACTCCACTCTGATGACACCACTGACTTCCCAGTAGTCTTGCGAAGCTACTTGGCAGCATGTGCAACAGACTCTTCAAGCTCCCCTTCCTCGGTACCCTTGCAGATATCCCTCATAATATCCTGTTCCTCGCCTACAAACTCGAGTCCTTCTAGTACACATATAATGAAGAGTTTGGGTTGAAGGAGTACCAGGTTCTCGTTGTCATTTGAGCCAGTGCCATGATTGGGCTGGCGAGAGAGTGCATCAGACTTGCCCATCATCTTGCCAGGGCAATGGTACAAGTCAAAGTCAAAGCAAGATAGATAAAGGGACCAGCAAGCTTGGCAATGGTTGAGCTTCTTAGCTGTGCAGAAGTACTCAAGGTTTTTGTGGTCAGTCCAAATCTTGATACAGTGTCTTGCCCCTTCAAGGAAATGTCGCCACTCTTCAAGGGCACATATGATGGTGAGCATTTCCTTGTCATGGAGCTCATAGTTGCGTTTGGCTGGGCTGAGGCTTTTGGCGAAAAAGGCTATGGGATGCCACTTGTTGTTGCTTTGGGACTGCTGAGAGAGAACAGCACCAGTCGCAAAATCCAAGCTGTCTGCTTCAATACAATATTGGAGGTCATCATCTGGGAATACGAGGATAGGTGACGATGTCACCATTCTTTTTATTGTATCAAAGGCAGCTTGCTGGGATGTTCCCCATGTCCAAGGAGTGTCTTTGCAAAGTAGGTCAAACATTGGGTGAGCATGGTGTGAGAATTTTCCAATGAAGCGATGGTATAAATTTGCAAAACCAAGGAAAGACTGGATCTCTTTCTTGTTGTTTGGTGTTGGCCATTCAGCAACACCTGAAATCTTGACAGGGTCCATCTTGGCCTTTCCATGCAAGATGATAAGACCTAAGTATTCAATCTTTGTCTTTTCGAAATCACATTTGTTGGGACATAAGTAAAGCTTGTGCTCTCTGAGATGTTGTACCACCTTCCAAACTACTTGGTGGTGTGTCTCTATGTCCTTTAAAAAGATCAGAATATCATCCAGGTAAGTGCAGACAACACCTTCAGCAATGAGATCATGAAATATGTCATTCATCATTGTTTGAAAGGTGGCAGGGCTATTGGTAAGACCAAAGAACATCACCAGAGGTTCAAATAGCCCTCACTTTGTCCTGAATGCTGCCTTCCACTCGTCACTATCCTTGATCCTGACATTGTTGAAGCCCCAGTGGACATCAAGCTTGGTGAAGTAGTGGGCCCCTCATAAGCTATTCACAAGGTCAGATGTCAAGGGGAGGGGTAGCGGTTCTTGATTGTCATTGCATTCAATACACGATAGTCTTGAAAGAACTGCAGACCACCATCTTTCTTCTTGACAAAGAATACTGGTGAGGCCATGGGTGGCTTGGAAGGTCGTATTCCGCCAGTGCTTAAGTTCTCCTGAAGGAACTTGTCACACTCAGCCTGTTCTCCTGGTGACAGCAGGTATACTTTTGGTGATGCTCAGGGCTCCAGGCTCTAGTTCAATAGCATGGTCCAATGGCTTGCATTCCGGTAGCTTGTCAAATGATGCTTTTGAAAAAAACATCCTCATAGTCAGACAGGTAATCCGGAAGAGCATCTGATGATTGAGTATTGTGCCAGGCAGCTTCTGAAAGACGTTGGGATGTCATGGAAGATGCCTGAATGAACTCGGTTTGAGGAGGGAGCATGGTGACTAAGATGCGATCACCCTCTTCTATGACTTCATCAGATAAATCTCTAGCTGTGTCAGAATCACCTCTATATTGTTGACTCAGGAGGAGCACATCTTCAGCTGTTGACTTGTCTGAATCGTGTACAAGTGTAGGGTGAGGGCCAAGATGACAGGTGCGCAGTCATAGAGCTTTTTGGTGTTCCTCCTTAATAATGTTGCGACATGTATGACATTGAGGAGGGCAGCGAGTCATCCTAACTTCATGAGATCTCCAATCTACCTCAGGGTTATGCTCATGAAGCCAGGTGTAGCTGAGTATCATACATTGGCATCCAAGACGTGTGACTGCAAATGCTGCTCTTTCAGAATGTTCCTTATACCGTAAAATGAGGTTGACAACTTCGGTGATTGATCCAGATTCATTGGGTGAACCATTGACATTGTACACAGGTATAGGGTGAGAGAGCGAGCATGTAGTGAGCCAATTTTCCCATACAAAGTCTGAGTTGATAAACAGCCCAGTAATACCACAGTCAAGTAAGGCAACAACCGACTTGATCTCCCCTGTGTCTCTTGTTTGAAGCTCAACAGGGAGTGAGAGGGAGTTGGAGCTTGGAGTGGAAGCGATGATGTATTGCATGGGAAGAATCTGCTCCCATCTTTTATGCTGAAAACAAGCATGAGGTTGGAGAGGCGTGGGAGATTGTGTGTCTTTCATCTCTGCTTCGGTAATTGAAGTCTCAGGTTCCGAATCTGTGTATTCATCGTGTCCCTGATTATACAATAATGGAGCAAAGCAATTGGAGACTGGCAGTGGGGGCACACTATTCACCCACTGTGGGGTATAGTGCAGATGGTCACTTCTCAACTAAGTTGCTCCCAGCTGAACAGTCCCACCCCAGGTTCCCAGACCCCTCAGGAATAATTTGGAATCTCAAAAGGAGTTGATTCCCAAATTTTGGGAAAATTATGTAAGCTTATGTAAGAGGGTCAAATTTTCCTGTCGCTGATCTAGTTACTAGTAAGAAGCCTTGGTCTGCTCCAGATGCCTAAACGGTCTTGAGATTCTAGCCATAGCATGCAAACCAACACAAAGTGAAATGTGGATGAGTCCAATCTCTGGACTATGTGTGTAGCACAAGTGAGTTGGATGATCATCACGGCAATGTCAAGTCCTCTGACACAAGGTGGTACATGATTCTCATTTGATGACACATAACATCATTCCCTCACAGACACTAGCAGATCTAGAACTAGACAATGACTTAGATGTGAACCTCAAGAGAGTCCCAATAATGCAGCTTTATCTGATATTTGCTCCAAATACTTGAGAAGTGAGCAAGTTTCTTTGTTTGTAAATAGTTTGCATGCTCAATTTTGTGTATCAGTGCTTGCATGTAGGACTTGCCAAATCAGCAATTGAAAGAGCCAGCTATCTTGAACAGAATCCAATTGAGCCTGGCAGGGGTTTTGCTAAAAGAGGTATGCATGTTTGACTAGTCTAATACCACATCTTTTCTCAGATACATTTGAGACTGCTTGAGTCATGTAAGGTGCAACTTTGCCTTGATTGGTGTACCACAGGATTAATCCGAAGGTCTTTTGCAGTTGCAAGTGGTATATGGATGCTTATGGTAATATCTCTGTTCAATATCAATACATAGAACCCTGTTTACAGCCTGCAGAAAGTTTCCGGAGAGGAAACTGAACAAGCTGTCAAATTGCAAAGTCAGGCAGGGTGCAGCATTTTTATGAATATTACCTAACATATTTTCATCGTATTAGCCTATTTTCAGGCTGGAAATAATCTGTTTACATCTTCAAAAGATGAATTGAAGGCTCTGTGATTTTTTTGTTATTTCTCCCAATTTTTCTTGGCTATTTTCATAGGAGGAGGTCAAAATTTTAGGTCTTGGAAAAATTTCAAACATGTTTTAGCCCATCCGGAGTGTACTTTTCTTACAATAGACATCCCTTAGAACCTATTCAAGGTGTTTCATGATGTTAACATAACTTTGTGAGGAGGAGTTACAGTTGCGAGTCTCTCACTAAGAAAAATAGGCGCCTTGGTTGAGAAGTGACTGACTGCACCATACAAAATCCTCTTCTACCTCTTTTTTGAGCTCGGGAGTGTCATCCTAAGTAGTACCAGCAGATCTGACATTGACAGATGACAGCAGGTGAGCAATCCACTTTTCTTTTTCCTCAGCAGTCATAGTGTGAATGTCAAAGGCTTGAGGGCAGTCGCATGAGAAATGCCCTGGTTTGCCACATCGTCGGCAGGTGAAAGAGCCAAACTGGTGTTGGTGTGTGACATCTACATCCATTGGCATTGCCTGAACACCCATAGTGGTTGTGGGTAAGGGTGTTGCTGGGGGAGCTCACACTGGGTCAGACAGGGGAGGTGCAGGAACGTGTTTGTGGTTAATACCACTAGAGACTGCAGTGGAACGAGAAGCAGTGCTTGGTACAACATGTGAAGCACTTTGGAAGGCTTTGTTAGCTAAACATGCCTGTGAAATAGTCCTAGCCACTGAGAACCATTCAGAGAGGTTTTCGTTGGAGGGATGTCCTTCTACCATGTTTGCAATCCGGCCTTGGACTGAGGGATCAAGGCCATGGTGGAATTTCATGATGATGGAGGCCTGTTCAGTGTATCCAGACTTCTCAACTAACTCTTCAAACTCATCAATGTAGTCATTGACGGTACAGCGGTCTTGGTAGTATAGACATGATTCGAGTTTGGTCGGAGCAGTAGTCTCTTCATAAGGGAGGAAGAATGCAGATTTAAATGCCTTTTCAAATGAGCTCCAAGTGGAATGAGTAGGGCACCCAGTTTTTGCTCCCATTTCGAAGATTTGTGTGGCAAAAGATGAGGCACAGCCAGATTTCATGAACGTCAAAGCCCACAGCACTTTGGCATGGTCGTTGGTAAACTGAGTGGGACACAGGGCAAGGTATAGCTTGCAGGAGTTCAGAAAGGCTCATCCCTTTTCTCTGTCTTCATCGAAGAGGTGTGGCAGGAGCAGCACATTTCTGACTGGACAAGGGGGTGAGTGATGCAGTCATGAGATTGGCAACATCATGATTCAGAGTGTGGATCTGGACATCAGTCTGTCGGACCTGTTGTGCCAACTGTTCTTTCTCTTGTCTCTCAGCTTGTAAGGCAGCTTCTAGAACAGCAACACGCTGGTGCAACTCATTATAAGCTGCATGGAAATCGAAGGGATTGGTATCCTGAGGTATGGGAGTAGACATGGTGAGGGTGGATGGAATGTAACAAAGTGCTTGGAGGGGTCACTGAATGGCTATATTCCTGAAGATGTAGATTCAGAGTTGATGGCAATAGCAATCAGTCCAGTGTGTTAGAGACTTTTCTACCATAAGGGCAACCTCTGAAGGGAGTGGACTAACACACTCAACCTAGCAGATGGGAATCTGAAGCATATATAAGCATACAGAAGACTACAAGAGATAATACACACCTAGCAGATGGGAATCCAAAGAGAAAAGTCTAAGGACCCATCTGCCAAAGGTGCTACCTAATGGGGAAAGTGCTTCCAAAGCACCCCAAGCCAGCTCAAGGACAACTGCTGATTACATATGCAAAAGCATCGCATTTGCGTACATAAGTGGGCGCTTAAATGGTGAAAAAAGACAAAGTAAGCCCAGGACAACAGTGAAGTGATAAGGGCTTAGGAAAGTATAGAGAAGTGAAGGAAAATAGAAGATAAAGCAGGAGGGAGAATATAAGAGTGACAGAATGAAAGAATAATGTGGGATCTCCAATAGAAAAGAAGGGATGAGAAGAATAAGGGAGGTAGGAGAGGAAATGGGGATGGGAACAATAGAAGGGAATGTAAGGAGTTCTCCTTACAATGACTGGGAAAGAACACCCTCAGGGGTACGGGAGTTGTCAGGACTTCCAGCTAGCTGGGTGTCTCGATACCAAAGGTACCGAGGTCTTGGCTGAGGTTTGGTATCTGCAGACCTCTGACCAAAGTTGGGCAAGGGTTTAAATGAGAAAGAGAATACAAAGATAAGAGAAAGGAAGAGGAATGGAAATGAAGAAAGAGACTACAGGGCCAAGCAATAAGACCTTGGGAGCTCGGTACCAAGCATCGAACATTGAATTGATGTTCGATGTTGGTCAGTAGGTGGAAACTTGGGGTAGGGCTGGCTGTTCCCCTTACAAGCAGTTCACAGCCAATTCGGCCCACTTGCCACAGACTACAAATAAGAAAGACAAGGCTGTCTTTCTTGGGCTTTATGAGTGTGAGCCACACCCAAACATCAACATCCTCAAGCATGAGGGTGTTATCGGCATACCTGCAGATAGTGGGTGGTACTCCCTCTGGGGAGTACTCAATGGTGCACAATGCATCCCTCAAGTTGGGAGGAATGTCATGAGCAATATTGAACACACATGTTCAATTAGCAAGCTTTTGCTTGTGATCAGCATGCTTAATGATAGCATGCTGTGCTGGGGTGCACGATAGTGCAAAGGTTGAGCGAGTGATGCTTAACTGCTCAATGAACCTAGGTTTGTTGGTAGGGCTGAACCACTCAGTGGGTTGACGGTTTGGTTGCACCACATTTGGGTGTGGTGCCTTGCCCAGTGGATGGGGCAAGAATCCCATCTGTACCGCAGGCAGGTTGCCTACTGCAGGGGTGATGAGGGTGTTCAGTGATGCTGGGTAAGGTGCTGTGAGGGCCCATTTCTTCAATGCAGACTTGCAACTGGATCACGTAGGTCCTACTAGTGAGGCACTGGTATCCACAATGGATGGACTCATTAATTCCATCAGCAGATCTGATGGTAATCTCAGAGTCGTGCTGGTCGACACTGCTGGCATCAAGGGGGTGGTGGATAGTCAATCCACCATCTCACAACTGCATTGCTGCTCTTTAGCTAGAGCAGTGCATAAACTGTCAAGCTCCACAGTGAGCTCGCGAATCTCCTCTTTATAAGAGGAGACAGTGTCCTTTACAAAAGGATGCACCTTCTCAGCCAAGAGGGGTGGCCATGCCACTTTTAATGTGCGTTCCATGTCACACATTTGGGGATCGATCAGCCACAATTTGGTGGCTGTGAGTAAGTGTTTTGCATAGGCATTGCACTCTGGATAGGAGTTGCAATGGACTATGGCAATGGCGTCAAGGACACCATGAACAGTTCAGCTTTGCTCCTTTTGGAGCATAGCAAACTGTTCAGAGGCACTAGGCAGTGCCTCTGCAGAGGAAGGTGGATGGGATGAGTGATTGTCCATAGTTGGTATTGCTTTGTACACTCACACTTGGTGCGTGTGTGGTGGTGGGTGGCAAAAGCCTTGAAGCAGCGGTATAATCACTGCTTAATTTTAAGGCAGACGGTTTGATGCCTGTCACGTCACGTGACCACGTTGCATTGCACGACTCATTGACATGAGTACTACTTGTGTCTAATTCCTTTATTGAGGGACTACTTTCTACTATTATTGTGCCTGTAAGGGACGATTAGGAAGCTCACGTGGCTTCCTAACACCTCTAAGCTCTAGATACACATCTAGTGCTTCTAACTCTCTGCATGCAGAGAGTGGCTCCTAGGTGACATCTCCCAATGTCCACTGTACTTGCAACTCCAGTTTGGAGTCACTAGTCCATCAATGAGCAATGATCTCATCCATGAACCATTCTGGTTTGTTCTCATTCCAGAAGTCATAAATGGAATTTATGTCGCAATGAGGGAATCATTCATCGTCATTGGGTATATGCAGTCTAATTAGACTTGCATGAAACTTGGGGAATATCCTCCTAGCCATGAGCTCTGGAGGTAAATCAAGTTTTACATTGGAGGTGGAGTTGTCCACCTCTAATACTGAATATGGCCCAATATAATTGGGCACTAGCTTTTTTGCCTGTCCTTTAGGTAAGGATAGGTTTTTTGTAGACAGATAGACTAGCTGTTAGGGGCCGGATCAGATGTGAGGTTGGGTTTGGTCAGAACTCTCCTTGACCAAAATTGGAAGTCACAATATTCAGAAATGCGTGGAATATCAGATGACTTGGAAGTCGGAGATCTGAACACTGATCTATATGGGTGTTGGCTTCAACTTATGGGTTGCACCCTCTTGGATTTCTAGTGCCCTGGTATTTTGGACTGAAGACCGGATGGAATTATCAGGGTTCCTATGGTTGGGTCTATTCGGAAGGATCAGTGACAAATAATACGTTAAGACTTATCAGAGATGAGCGGGAGGTTTTGGGTACTCAGAATCGGAATAACCAATGCGGGAGGAGATAGGGTTAACAATAAATGAATATTGAGTAAGGGTTTAGCTTTACAGAAAAGCGAGTGTAATCAAAGAGGGGGTTTTGGAATGTCGGATATGTTGGGGTAGGAATGATCGGAATACTGAATAAGGTCGAAAGCTTTATTGCGGATAGAACTTGGAGTGATGAAGTGTAATAAAAGATATAATGATATAAGGTAGACAAGATATATCAGGTGTGCAGGATATCACGGGTTATATCAAGATAATGAGGTAATGAGATGAAGTAATGAGATATACAACGAGATATACAAGCTAAATAAAGCTTGAGCAAGGGAAAGTGTATTTAAAGGAACATGCAGAATTCTGAAATCGGAAACAGAAAGATAAGGGTGCGTGATACGGAGTTCTGGAGTTGGAGCGAATATGGAAATTGAGATAAGATGTATGGGGATAATATTAAATTAGATTTGTGACTAAGAATGATAAACGGGGACATGTCAGAAATAAGCGGAAAAGGGCTTATCGGGATACGGAAAACATTGGAATAACACGAGTTGGATCTGGGATCTAACAGTATCTCCCTTTTACAGCCGAGCCCTCGAAGGCTGATTATGCTATTGAATATCGTGGGAAGTTTAGGTGTTGGTTATCTGTAAAGGCTGAGATCTTGGATCGGATATAAATAGGGGAAAACAGTCTGTGGATGCAAAAACACTTTTTGACTCCCCACCACCACCACTACTCAGTTCCAATGGCATCGCATACCAGGTCCACCTCGCCCACCCACTCCATCATTGATGTCAGCTCCGGTGATGAACTTGCCGTGGAGGTGAGAGAGTACGAGCAGAAAAAGAAGGAGTTGGAGGACAAATTGCAGGAAAAGGCAAAGGCAAAGTGGGAAAAGCAGGAGAGAGAAGGGGAGGAAAAGCGGGAGAGAGAAGGGGAGGAAAAGCGGGAGCAGGAGCAGAATGAAAAGGAGGATTGGGATTGGAAGGCGAAAGAGAAAGAAGATGAGGATCGGTGAAAAAAGGAGGGAGCCGACCAAAGGAAGTGGAAGGAGGATGCAGATTGGCAGAAAGCCGAATCGACGTGGATGGTGCAGGAGGAAGCCCGACTCAAAAAGGCATCGGTAAGTTGTCTTGTTATGATTATGATCAGAGGAGTTTTGACAGGAAATTTGGACTAGCCAGAGAAAGGTGACTGTGATCGGAAAGCCGATTGGAATCCGAAGGCCATGTCAGATAATGCCAGGGGCCAAAAGCGTCGACTCGAGGACGTATGGTCGGAGGCAAACGAATATGATGACCGGTGTGTGCTCTGTTGGACGTGGGGGCTGGAGTGCATCGACAAGGAGTGGAAAAGTGAGGGGTTGCAGAAGCGGGCGTGATCCAGTGCCAGAATGACCAGAAGAAATGTACGAAGCCAGGCAATGCAGATTTTGCAGCGGAAATGGTGGGAAAGTCATTGGTGCCAGCGTACAAGCAGGTTCAGGTGGAGAATGCGGAGGCTGGACCAGGACTGGCGACGAAAAGACGTAGGGCGGAAATGGCTGTGGATTGGGAAGTCGGGGCTGCGTTGGGGAAGGGGAAAGGCAAGGAGCAGGCGACGGAGGACGATGTGGAGGATGAGGCAGAGGATGCAGGGCTTGCAGCAGGAATCTGCGGGCTCCACAAGACTATTCATACTCTCATGAAGTGGCTCTGCTATAACGTGGAAGGAATGGTGGTGTTCAATGATACATTAAAAATGTCGCACAAGATTGCAGAAATCAAGTTCAAGTTCTGGAAAAAGCGGTGGGAGACATACCATGGCATGTTGGCGCTGCAACTGGACTTGGAGTTGGAAGCTGGGCCGGGGAATGAGGCGGAAAACGTTGGGCCGCAACCCAAACCGGAGAAGGAGTTGGACAAGGGGAAAGGGAAGGCGAAGGAAGTGGGCAGCGATGGAATGGACATAAATGTCCTTCTGGAGGTACTGGAGAAGGGGGTTCCGGAAAAGGCAGAAATTGCCCAGGAACCAGAGGCAGAAATCAGTCAGAAGGCAGTGGATCTGGGAGATGCAGATTTGGAAAAACAAGTCGAGGAGGGATTGGGGAAGGTGGCAGGGCCTGAACCGGAGGCCAATGGGCCAGAAGAGGAAACTATGCAGTAGATAGGAGTCGGAAAGGCGAAAAGTAGTATAGAGTAAATCAGAAGAGTTTTGGCAAAAGTATTAAAGTTAGTTGTCAGAAAAATGAAATGATTGGAAAAAATGAAATAATCGGAAAAATGGGAAACGGTGAATCAAAGATGTTTTGTTAAGTTCAAGGATGTCAGAGAATCAGGGTAAATTGGAATTGGAGGGAAGTTGGAACATGACTCTGGATTGGGATTGAACTTGTAAGAAATCGTGAAGAAGTTTGGGAGGGTCAGAAATATTGGGATGTGAAAGGCATAGACATCGAAGGGGTTTCTGGATTGCAGGATGTAAATAGAAGTGTAGTAGGAGAAAGATGTGAATAGAAGTGTTGGGTTGGAAGTGTTGTCAGAAGAAGTCAGAATAGGAATGAAGTCGGAATAGGAATGCCCAGCTTCCCGATGTAAGTGTTGCGTTGGAAAGGATCACCTGGGGTTGGATGGACTTCCCTGGATACTTAGGGCTTGCGCAGATCAACTGGGACCACTTTGGGGCAGACGCGTGCATGGCATACAATACTGGACACATGACTGCCCTTCAGAAGGCAATCAGTGGTGATTTGCTCGGTGCATAGGATGATTAGGAAAGATTGTTGTCAACATAGTGGCTACTCCCCCTTCAAGGTAGATGTCCCATCGTCTACCTCAGGTGTTGGAAAGTAGAATACAAGGAGTCAGAGTGTCAGAGGACCGAAGGATTCATTGGGAATTTTTTGGGTTTCCCAGGAAATGAACAGTGTTTCTTGGAAATTCCTTGATAGTGGTCTTGATGTTGTCTAGTTGAAATTGTTGTAATCACAGATTACCGGAGAATTCGGAGAATATTGGAGGGTTTGGACTTGAAAGGGAACAAGAAAGGAATGAATCGGAATTTTTGGGATGTTCAGAAAAGCATTTGAAAAGGAGAAAGAGTAGAAGTTTGGAAATGATGAGGTTTTGGAAATGAAAAAAAATGTTGCTCAGAAAATGAAAAGATAAGGACTATTGTTGCAGGAATTTGAAAACAACCATGAAATAGGTTTTTTTGGAAAAGGGGTAGAAGGAAAACATAGGGAAGAAAAAAGGTGTCGGAAAAGGATAGGAATCAGGATGTGTTGGTAGAATTTGCAGGTTTTGTTGGAAATATTGGTAAGGTGCTTGATATACGGCCTGGAATATTGTCCTAATGGTTTGAAAGGTCAGAATTTTCTTGGAAACATGAGTCAGAGGATGTAAGGATGGTGTATTCATGGATACAAGGGGTTTAACAGCGCCATTTGAGGGAGATGGTTATGGATTTCAAAGGTGGTTTGTCGGTTATTGTCCCATAACACGGAATTCGGTATTGGTGACTAGACTTGGAGTCAGAGTAACTGCGTTGCATCTTGAATAGTTGGATTTGGGAAGTCTGGAAGTGGGAGGTCGGAAAACTAAATCTTGGAAATGGAAAGATGTCTTGAAGGAGATTCAGAGTTCGGGGTTTTTGGAAATTGTCCTGGAGTGTTCTCGAGGAAGTACAGATGTAATGTGCGGGACGTGTTGGATGAAATCCTATAGCTAGAGCCTTGTTAACATGTTCTCAAGGTGGTTCTGGCTTAACTAGATGTGAGGAAAATGATTTTTTCCATAGTGAGATTCTCTCCTCCAATAGATGTGATCTTGTCAGAGTGCATAGTGGAATATTGATGATCGCTTGTCAGGAATCAGAAGAATCAATGTAACAAATTTTCCTATTGGAAATGCGCCAAGGTTTCCATATTGTCGTGTTGCGAGTTGAGGTTTCATCAAGCATTGACATTGGATGTTATGGCAGGTTGGAGGATGTCGCAGCAAAGCAGGATTTTCAGAGATTTGGAAAAACATAATATTTGCAGGTTTCCTGGAGACATTTCATAGAATTGAATCTTCTTGTTGAGGAGTGTGGAACTAGGTACTACCCAATGCCCTGTCAATCAATGGATTGTAGTGGGTGGGTTAGTGGCATCCCCAGCACATCAGAACAATTAGAAACAAGTGGCGTTATATGCAATGTAATAACAACCAGGATTCTTCGCTTGACAGGAAGAAACATGATTGGCATGAACAGCCTGCTGGATGGTGCCACATAATATGTCATTGGTAACAGGAAACGGAGACCGGCAGAAGCTGGGAATCCGAAAGACGGTGTTTTGATGTAATGATTGGTTGAAAATGTTTGGAAGAAATGATATTTGAGGGTTTTCGGGATTGGAGGCAAGATCAGAAATGATTGTAAAGGATTTGGCGGAATTGTCAGAAGGTAGGAAGGGTGTTTTTGGAAAGTGTCTGTGGTGATCTCGGTAAGGCACAAAAGAAGATATGAACATGGATTCATGCTTGAGGGTCTTTGAGCTGTCAGTTTTGGGAGTTTGGAAGGTCCTCTAAGGGGAGCTTGATGTCAGAATCACTTAGCATGACAGTTGTAGTTTGGGATTTTGCTTTCCTGGTGAAGGATGATGACTTTGGGCATATTATCACTTTATGACCAGGTTTTCCACAGTAGAGGCATAGCTTTTGGTTGATGCGTCATTGTTTCTCCTGTAGTATTAACTTGCTGTCTTGTCCGAGGATGTCGGAAAGTTTCGGTGTTGGCAAAGTTGGGATTTGGTTGGAAGTTGTTGCCATTTGTTGTGAGCCACCACAAAGAAGGTTGGAGGTCGCATTGTTGATGTCGCTCGGGATTTGCTTGGGTTTGAAGTCTTTGTCTATGAGGCACTTGTCAAAGAAGCTGGAATACTCGTGAACATTTGATGGGTTGATGACATTCTTGGTAGATCTGTTGGTGTCGTCAAAATCAGGTGTTTGGATTCAGGTGTCCAAAGACATTGTAGAAATCAAGAGTGTCAGCTTGTATATACTGTTAGGGGCTGGATCAGACGTGAGGTCGGGTTTGGTCAGAACTCTCCTTCACCAAAATCAGAAGTCGCAATATTTGGAAATGTGTGGAATATCAGATGACTCGGAAGTCAGAGATCTGAACACTGATCTATATGGGTGTTGGCTTCAACTTATGGGTTGCGCCCTCTTGGATTTCTAGTCCCCTTGTATTTGGGACTGAAGACTGGATGGAATTATCAGAGTTCCTATGGTTGGGTCTATTCAGAAGGATCAGTGACAAATAATACGTTAAGACTTATTGGAGATGAGTGGGAGGTTTTGGGTACTCGGAATCGGAATAACCAATGCGGGAGGAGATAGGGTTAACGATAAATGAATATCGAGTCAGGGTTTAGCTTTACAGAAAAGCAAGTGTAATCAAAGAGGGGGTTTTGGAATGTCAGATATGTTGGGGTTGGAATGATCAGAATACCGAATAAGGTCAAAAGCTTTATTGCGGATAGAACTTGGAGTGATGAAGTATAATAAAAGGTATAATGATATAGGGTAGACAAGATATATCAGGTGTGCAGGATATCATGGGTTATATCAAGATAATGAGGTAACAAGATGAAGTAATGAGATATACAAGCTAAAGCAAGCTTGAGCAAGAGACAGCGTATTTAAAGGAACATGTGGAATTCTGAAATCGGAAACAGAAAGATAAGGGTGCGTGATATGGAGTTCCGGAGTTGGAGCAAATACGGAAATCGAGATAAGACATACGGGGATAATATCGAAATAGAATTGTGACTAAGAATGATAAATGGGGACATGTTGGAAATAAGCGGAAAAGGGCTTATCAGCATACGGAAAATGTTGGAATAACACGAGTCGGATCTGGGATCTAACACTAGCTGTCCAACCTCATATGTCATTCCTTGATGGCATCTGGTATTTGCAGCATCTGTCTGTTGTACTCAACTTGCAACGATAGCATCGTGAGCATCAATCAAGTTCCACAACACTTGTTGTGTGAACTGTTTCACTCCTTTGAAGGTAGTGTCCACTGATAGTACTTGCCCAATATGGGAGCAAGTATCCACCATTCAATTTGAACAGTGCATATCTGTAAGAAGTCTTATTGTTCACACTAAACAGACTGAGCCAATATTTATTGGTGTCTGCAAGTTGTGTGGTTACAAGTAAAGATTATTCTGCTTATCTAATTACTTGTGGACAACTGTATAGTTGTTCATTATCTACAAGCGCCCCTAGTGGGCAGCTTATATAATACATCCCATAAGTCGCTCTGGTGACTTATATACATTAGATAGTAGGGTATATGCTACTATAAGTATATATAAGAATCTACATTCTTACATCCTCCCCACAGACCGAACCAGAGGTTTGGGTAACTTGTTATGCTGATGGAGGATTGGCATAGACTGGTGCAGGTGCAGTCGAAGATGACTGTGTGGCTACTTCGATGGTGTTGTCGTAGTAGATGGATTCTGCTGGATTGACTTCCATTGTGTTGTCATCTGCTGTAATGGCAGATGCAGGCAGGGGAGCGGTTGTAGCAGAGGGTTCCATCAATGGCACATCCATATGTGCCTTAGAGAGGGGAGGCCCTCTGCCTTGTCCATCGAGCAAAGAATCATTGTCAGATGTAGAAGGTGCTCCCCAAAAACGGGGGGGACGAGGGGGCATGGGTATGTGAAGGCTGGTATATGTCTGGCCTTCACGGGTGTTGAGTACCTGTTGCACAGTCTCGTTGTAGCCGAATTTTCTCTGCTTGTGCATGAAATAGGGCTCTATATTGATTAGAGCCCTAGCAGGGTCTACCCCCGTGTAGGTACCTAGCCACTGGGCTAGTTTGTCGAGTGATGTGCTCTTGTGAGGGAGTTTCCACTCAAACACTTTCCCGATGCTAGTGGACAGTAGTGTTGGTAGATCTTGCCGCCAGAATGAGCCAGCAAGATCGGCCCACTGGCCACAGACTGTAAACAGTCCCATGAATTTTTGAAGAAAGACGAAGCTGTCTTTCTTTGGCTTAATGAGCTTAAGCCAGACCCATACATCAACATCCCCTAATTGGAGGGTGTTATTGCCATTCCTGTGGATAGTGGGCGATACTCCCTCTGAGGAGTATTCTATAGTGCGCAACACATCCCAAAGATTGGGAGGTGTGTCCTGCGTGATCTCGAACACTGCCATTCGAGTAGCCAGGTGCTGCTCATGGTCAGCACGCTTAATGATGGTGTGCTGCACGGTGCTGTGTGACATGGCAAATGTCACGCATGCGAGCATTAGCTGCTCAAAGAACATAGGGTTGTTGAGCGGGCAAGTGTAGAACCACTCTGTGGGTCGATGGCTCATTTGCACTGCCGTGGGATGCGGTGCCTCGCCCAACAGGTGGGTCACTTATGGCAGGGGCAATGCAAGCGTGCAGTGATGCCAGGTACGGCGCTGCCAGCGCTCACTGTCTGGAGGAGGTCTTGCAACCAGATCAGGTTGGACCTACCAGTGAGGCACTGGTAGTAGGCGTAGACGGACTCACTGAGTCTGTCATCGAATCTGGCAAGGATGTCAGATTGATGATGGTCGGCGCTGATGGTGTCAAATTCATGGCGGATAACTTATCTGCCATTTCGCAATTTAGCTGTCTCTCCTTATCGAGAGCAGCGTGCAGACTATCAAGCTCTGCATGGAGCTCGTGTGCCTCCTCTTTGTAAGAGGATACTGCATCCTTAATAAAAGGACGCACCATTTCTGTGAGTAAAATTGGCCAGGCCACCTTTAATGTGTGTTCAATGTTGTGCATTCGAGGATCAATAAGCCGCAGTTCCGCAGCTTACAGCAAGTGCTGCATATAGGTGTTGCACTCTGGGCAGGAGTTGCAATGAACGATGGCTATGGCGTCCTTGATGCCATGCACCGTCCAGCTCTGCTCCTTTTGGAGCATGGTGAACTGTTCAGACTAGGTAGTGCCTCTGCTGAGGGGTGTAGATGAGATGCTTCGGCATCCATGGTGATATCATGGTTACACTTGCACTGGTGCAGGTGTGGAAGTGGGTGGCAAGAGCCTTAAAGTGGCAATAAAATCATCACTTAACTTCAAGGTGAGCGCACCCGTTGTGTCACGTGATGGCGTCACATCACATGAATTGCCTGACACAAACTATGTTTGTGTCAAGTCCTTTTCTTAAAGGACGCACTCCGTGTCATTATCGTGCCTATAAGGCATGATTAGGAAGCTCTCACAGCTTCCTAACTCCCCTCAGCTCTAGATAAGCATCTAGCGCTTCTAATTCTCTGCATGCAGAGAGTGGCTCCCAGGTGAGTTGTGACATCTCCCAATGTCCACTGCACTTGTAACTCCAACTTGGAGTCACTAGTCCAGCGATGAGCAAGGATCTCATCCACAAACCATTCTGGTTTGTCTTCTTTCCCAAAGTTGTAAATATAATTTACGTCGTGATGAGGAAATCATTCATCGTCATTGGGTATATGTGGTCTGATTAGACTCACATGAAACTTTGGAAGTATCCTCCAAGCCGTGAGCTCTGGAGGTAACTCAAGTTTCACATTAGAGGTGGAGTTATCCACCTCGACAATTTAATATGACCCAATATAATTAGGCACTAGTTTCTTTGCCCATCCTTTAGGTAAGGACAGGTTCTTCGTAGACAGATATACTAGCTGTCTAACCTTGTACATTGTTGCCTGATGACGTCTGATATTCGCAGTGTCTGTCTGCTGTACTCGACTCGCGATGATTGCATCATGAGCATCAATCAGGTTCCACAACGCTTGTTGTGTGAACTGCCGTACTCCTATAAAGGTAGTATCCACTGATAGTACTTGCCCAATACGGGGCAAGTATCCACCGTTCAATTTGAAGGGTGCATATCCTGTGGTCACGCTGACTGAACTGTTCAGTGCAAATTCTACCATTGGGCATTTCTCAGCCCAATCCTTCTGACTTGTGAAATGGGTCACTGCTCCGCATGACAGAGGCTGATTCCCCTATGTTTGTCACCCTGACACCCCCTTGCTAACAAGGTGTAGTTCATTTTCTATCAAGTGCTCCTTTAAACAAGTCTATATTATTACCAGTGTTTGTATCCCATTGTTCTATGTATATTAATAAATTGGCAGTTATTTCCCTATGTTCTTTGTATATTCAAAGCTGTGTGCTGCTAAATGTA